>JAODAF010141783.1:0-10355 GCA_027574765.1 Molpadia intermedia | reverse complement strand
GCATCCTCTCGTGCTGTTTCTCACATCGCAATCTGCATCATCGCCACAGTGATAGCTAGTGTTACATGTTAGTACAGCTGATTCGCAAGTACACCTCTTTGTACAGAAATTATTGATGTAAGTAGTACGATCCTAGAAAAAGTCAAAAACATTTATAAAATTATAAGGTGCACAGTTTGATTTGAATACAAATGAATTTTGGTGAAAAATATTGATGAGAAAAGACTAAATTTAAACTTTTATACGGCGTAATTTTTACAACTTTGCTATTCCCTAAAACATTGCCTTGCTTCTCATGTTAGTTACATTTACATAACTATCGACATTTATGTCTTGTTGTTGGTTGTTACGAAAAGACTTAATAGTATCGCCTTTAAAAATAATAGGGAATATTACCGAAATAATTCCATAACCTGATACAAGGCAATCACACTCTTCAGGAGGAACACAATCATCGCCTTTCATCAGGAATCCCTTTGGACAGAAGCAAGATTCGTTCTTTGTACAACTGTCCTCTCTGCATTCATCGGGGGCACTGCAAGAAGTCTGACAGGTACAGTTACCGAAGACCATATTTGTTGGACACCAATTAATCATTGAACCTAGACCGGAAATGATAGAATGAAGAGAACTGTATACATATTAAAACTGGTTATAGTAGAGTAATAATATGTATTCAATTCAAAATCTAGTATTCACTATTCTTTAAACTCTAAAGAATAGGACATATAGAATTGCTAACAAATGTCATATGAATCAGTCAGCCAATGTAGGGTTTTATTTAGAATGATAAGTTTCTGTATTTTACTAATTTCCACTACTTTGGGTCTTACTATGTTATTCAACATTAAATATCAGAAAGGCATTTATTACCATTTTGAATATCGACTAGCCCGAGACTGATCAGCTGGTAGTTGTTCCATGCATCGCTTATGCGGAAATTACCATAAGTAACGGAAAACGACGACTCGGAAGACATTGCCACATTGATACGGAGCTGGTACCTCTTTTGATTTGTCAGGAAAGAAAGCCTTTTATTTCCTATCCAAAATGCACTGCGTAGAAACCCGAATCCGTCTTCGTACTCTGACCAACCACGAACAAAACCTATAGAACCACTATGTTGGCGTTGGATTACCTATGTAAAAAAATCATTGCAGGGTGAATCCAGGAAATATATACTAACTGTAAGAGAACATTTGTAACTGCATGACTTTTAATATAATTATATAGAAAGCCAATTTAAGAGCCTCGTAATACTTTCTTTTGAAACGTAACATATAGTTTCTGGTGAATAAAACATAGAATCTAGAAATTCTATTGTTTGAATATCTCACCGTCCAACTACCGCCATCTTCTTCATTATCACAATAGGCCTCAAATGCCTCGGAGCCGTCTGGCTTAAGAAGGTACACACCACTCACGTTATTTTTAGAGCATTGTGTCCAGGCTTTAGCACAATCGCGTGGATACTCAGAATGTTCATAAAAAAGGAAAGAAGTACCTAAGTAAACAATACATCAGATAACATAATACCAAAGGGACCGGAATAACCATAATTGTTGTTATTTTATTTACTTCATTTAATATATTTATCGTAAATGGGGTAATACTAATTTGGATGAAAAAAATGACGTTGTGATAATTGATGTCATGCGAACCAATTTGTGGTATGGAAACTGGCACTTGGTAACACTTAATACACTTTTATTTAACAAACTCGTAATATATACGGGTAATGACGTAATGACGTATTGCATAAATCAGATAACATAATACCAATGGGACCGGAATACCATCCTTAATTTAATATTTAATAATTTAATATATTTATCTTAAACGGGTCTCTACAAATTTGGATAAAAACAATGACGTTGTAATAATTTGATGTCATGCAAACTAAGTTTGTGGTATGCAAACTGGCACTTGGTAACACTAACTCGTAATACATACGGGTAATGAATTAACAGATGGGTCAAACCTTTCACCCCTGTAACTATACCATCCAAATTGTGTAAGACGTCATAATCGGTACCGGTATTCTATTTCTTATTTTCAGTTATAGATAATTCATTTGCTTATATTTAAGATTAAAAGATAAACAATGTTGTTTTAGTAGATTTGTTAGAGCTTATGTAGGTAACATAACTGTTGGGTTATAAAAATATGACGCGTTGCTTAGAATATGTATAATAATACATTACGTATACAAGATACAAAAATAATTTTGCTGCCATTTTGATTTTTCCATATAGTGTAGATATCCATATAAAGTCAATTTGAAATATGCATTTAATAGCAAGTAAATAAGTATTACCCAAACTATAAGTTTCGCTTTGGCGGGATTTCTGTAACGACAAAAATGCAAACCCTGTCATATAGATCGCGGGATGTAATACAGGTGGACAAACATAATAGACAAAAGGCTTAAAAGATATTGGATTGTATGGCAAACCTCTCCATTTTACACATTATTAATATTCATTATTAAAAAGAATTAATTAAAAAGGCACATGGTAATCATTAGAAACCAAAATTAAAGCACAACATAAAGGAGTCTTGTAGTGAATATATATATATATATATAACACAATATAAAATGTGTCTAGAGCCCCAAAGAAATCGTGTCTTCAAAAATACAATTGTGTCACCCGAAAGATGTGTCCCCATGTGATGGTCTAGGTACTACCCCTGTTCTTTACAAAATAGATCGATTAGGGTATTTACAGTACCTTGTATATATCCGAGTTCACTGAGAAGGTATGCGCACTTCTGCTAGGATTACAAAAGAGTACCGTATATAAGATAACTTCGATAAGTTAATATTATTTTGTTCTATACTTTTGTATTATATTATGAGATGCCTAGATACACCATGTATCTGCTGTAACTAAAACAATAAAAGTGCTGATAAATCACTACTAAATTTGTGGACTAATTTATAGGTATAAAATGTGGGCCTACTCATCCGTTTATCAAGAATCATCTTCTACCCGCGAACGTCGTATATACCAAATATAATATGAGATTGCTGTTATTGCATATTGTCACACAAACAAGACACAAATAAACACGTTGTCAACTTCACTGCAGTTTAAAACTGACAGACCATTGGTATTCTATCATGTACACATTTATATCCCGAAATACAATGCCATGAAAGATTAAAATATGCGGATATCAGGCAGATTATCGCGAATACATACTGATACTTATGATTGTTAAACCGTAGTTGAAATTAAATTGTTGAGAGAAAATAAGCTTGATGTAACCTATATTCACAATTGCCAACCAAGCTAAGAAGAAATTAATCATATATTTCAATAATGTATATGCAATGTTGTGATGCATCTTACAGCTATATACTTTTATGCTAAATAAAAAACGTACGTTAAATAGATTGGTGTGTGTTTGTGTACAACTACTGAATATATTTCAACTAAATGTTGTGAATGCATTAGGTATTAAACCCTGGTGATCTGGCAATGTGTTGGTCAGAACTTATTGTTGAAATAGGGGAGACAACATTTTGCACGTCTTCAAGACTGATACGTAGGTCATTGTGGCTAAATATCCAAAACCGTTTATAATGTACCTAGACCAGACAATGTTGGTGAAATTCATGTCAAAATAATTCAAACGTATGATACATTTCAAGGTAAAAAATATCACTTTCTGAGCTGAGAAAGTTATATAGGGTAGTGCTATGTTTGGAAGACATTTAGTATGATGCGCTGATGATGCGCTACACATTATTACTAGACACAAGCATAACATCATGACGTAAATCGTTACTAACAATTACAAATATTTTGACTTTAAAATGCATATTATGTATGCAACAACGAAAACTACCCATGAATATTTCAACTATCAAGAATCGCATCCTTCTCTTCATGCGTCCAAACTCTTTTTGAAATATCGTAATGATAAACTTTATCTAGTTGATTACTATCCGCACTTACGTACGAGCACTACGTACGATAATGGGAAATGTGTGCCGACTACCACCATATACCTTTGTACTTTTTAAATAACGATACCGGTATATGGTCCAACATATTATAAACAGTTTAAAGCATTTTATATTAAACCCCGCCCATACATCAATATTCATGAGACATGTGAAAGAAATACGATAATAGGAATCATGTATTATCCATGACCATTAAACCTATCAAGTATCACATCCATCCAACATTACCTTTATATATGTATATGGTATCCTCACTCATAAATAATTAATCAGATGATGCTGTACACTATATCAAATCTTCCTTACTGCCACTATATGTTTGTATAAAGCAAATATAGTGCAAAGGAGGTGTATGTTAAGACCCGCCCACTCATTACTATGCATGAAATCTGATACAAACACAATATGGGTTATGTATTACACAACGTCATCATACATTCCTTGGAATCATGCACATTCATCCAACATTTCCTTTTTGAGATATCGTGTTTACAACATTTATCTACCTTATTATAATAGAATACCTTCGCTCCTCGGTCATGATAACTAAAGTCAAATCATTGTATATTATCACTTTATATACTATTTACAATACATGACGCAAATATCCATACAGGGTAATATATTCTACCTTCTGCCCTCTCACTAATGAATGTGCATGCATTTATACATACATACACATGTAGGCAACATTCAGACACACATACATACATATGTACGTGTCTGAAACAAACCGTTGTACACATTGATGTACTCGGATATCATTATTCGCTGTGATTTCCTTATCCAATTACTCTACGTTATACAGGACGAATATATTGAGGTTCATTGTGTACATTATCGTTTTATGGGTTCTTACTTTATGCAATTTCGCTTACTCAATGATTTGATGCGGCTCAGTTTGTTTTCAATATATACATATATATACAAAACAATCGATATATTTATATAATCACACCAGGAAGACAATGTTGTTATATATACGATAGTCAAATTGGGCCTTTAGGGTGGATAGCCGAATAATAACGAAGGTCCAAAGCGCCAAATCGTACATTCACATTGCCACATCACGACAGTACAGGTTTGTTTACGAAGTTTTATGTTAAAAAACAATAATATGTTGGTGCATGTTTAAAACGTTGTTGCGGTGACCTTGAAATCCAAAATGGCGTCCAAAATAGCCACCGTTTTGACATTTATTTTTAACATTCTGAGAAAATCCTCCTGTAGCACCCCTAATTTGACTGCATTAGGAGACTGCTATATTCTCCCAGACCCCATATTTCATGTTTTCTTCCATTTCCTTCTATTTTCTTATTTACCCCCATTTCCATGTTTTTCATATTAAATTGCCCCTCCACTTTTATTCAGTAGAAACAGTTTACAACGTAAAAATGACAATGGATTCTCGTACCTAGACTACTACATCACCCCGAATAAGAGAAGAAACTATCATCATTAATTATTCATCAACGGACCCATAATCAACATAGTGGAGAAGCTTTATTCAGACGAACAAAAATATTCCGACATGGCGGAGGAGCTGGACTTGATATAATCTGACAGGACACAACAATAATTCGACATGGTTGGAGAATCGGATGCTTTTCGAACTGGGAGTCAAATTATAATTCGACAGTAGGTTACATTACCATAACGAACGGCACTTATATGGGCGACTTAGCAAGGTCGAGCTAGAGAATATATTATTATAACCATTATAACATATTATTTCATCATAAGTACTTTTGCTTAAACAAACTGCGAGTTTGTTTAATACTAAATTATTGCTAAGAAAGTATATAAACCAGTACAAAAATGTTGGTTAAGATACGGAGGCTGTGGTAACTTTACATACGCTCCCTATGCCCTGTATATAAAATGCATCAATTATTGAGTGATTTTCTTGATTTATACAGATTGGGAAATCCTTATCATATACCGGTAGTCTATTATATCAGTTCAGTTGATTGCTTGATTGCTGATTATTTGTAATTGGGGTGTAGGGCTAAGGGTTTTTGTCTGAACCAGGGGAATGCTTTTAGAGTCAATTTTTGTAAAACAAACAATTAACAGTTGACACATGGTCTTATAATATTCATTCTTAATTCGTCAGTTGAATGAATTTTGAGACTACCCCCACCCATCACTAAGACAACCTTGCATATGTCACATCCATTTCGACAGCCTTGATCTCTGTGGTTCCCAAAATAATGAAAATAATAGAAAACTTCCCTTACCTTCAATATTGCATTTTCAAAATCCTGAAAAACTAACCGGAATTAGAATTATTGAACATCGATCTCAATTGGTTAGGTTAAGCAGACAACCATGTTCTTAATGTTACCGTTTAACATACATACATGATCCTAGAGAGTGTTTTATTTTCCCCAGGGAACCATTAATGTGCCGGTTTCCTATGTTCCTCTTCCTGACTGCGCCTTCAAAGCAGATCAGCTGTTCCCATAGTCGACGGTAGCTCCCGTTTCTTCATCGGGTGCTACTTTCTCAGTTTCTTACGACTCTTGAAATGTACATCGCAGAAAGTTACGAGGTATAAAAATATAGGAAACACCGAATACTGTTTTAACTACTTTATATTCACCTCGAGCATGTCATATGATATGATTAATGAAACATCAATGTGGTGGTCAAGCATAGCTGATAAATGATAAACAACATCATTTATATAGGCCTGCCTGGATTTTTGATAAGCTCGATTCGCAATATAGCCTGCTTTCATTTTGGATACGAACCATGTTGATGTGATCATTAGGCTTAGGCATGCAGGGGTGGTGGGGGTTAGTTCAATTTGGAGGAGGGTCCACCGTATATTGTGGGTGGAAACACTTTGTAAAATAATCATTTATTGGGGTGAGGGAGGTGCATACATACACTTGGCTATGGACCATAGCGACCATTAGATTCCATCCTATACGACACGCACATCATTCAGGTATACTTATGGACGGCGACGTTGTGTTATGTAACCGTGTCTTAATGTTGATCTTTACGAAGTCTTCAAGTTCATAAAAGTTGCTTCGTCAACAAAGTGTTCCACGCTCTGCGTTGCCTCCCCTCCCACACCACCTAATCCACATAATGAAGAAAAAATGAATGACGTGATTAGCCAGTGTTCAGATCGCTTAATTGTTACGTTTTCATTGACACGAATATTTGTTCTCCACTAAACCATACAGTGAAGAATCAAATTTGATATTTATTTATATACCGTTGTTGTATGTCATCATATCAAATATGAAATACCGTGAAATGTATCGGCTACCATTTACCTAAGGCTAAACATATCTTAATCAATAGGATTGGCAAGTAACACGGATGTAGTGTAATCATGCGCAATACCATGCCCAGTATTTTCTTCAATTTGTCCTGTTTGTTCTTCCTACGTTACTCCCTACACCAGTCAAAAGGCTCCTTGTTGTCATTCTTTGATTTGTGAACATAATTTCTCTGATTGCGCTTATCGTGTCCTTCTTGTCCGACGTTCCCCGTGGACTTCATCTGACATAATTCATCTTAAAACGAGAAGTGTCTCTAGACTAGTAAACTTCACCGGAGATCAATATTGTTGTAAAAATATTGGTGGCATAGTTTGCCTGCAAATAAATCAGTCAGACTTTTCGTCACAATCCAGTTAACATACAATAGAATATTGCATCTCTCATTTCCATTTCCTTCGTAGATAAATCAATCTTATTTTATGTTTTGGTAGTTAATACATCACTTGAAAGTGTCTGAGGAATGAATCTAGTACCATTTCTCGGAAGTTAGTATATAGGCCTATAACCAAGTGGTAGAATGTATACACCATTGCGTATTTACAGAACCTAGAATTGGGAGAATGTATGTCTATATGGGAACTTTATACCATATAGTCCGTCGAAAACATTAGACAATGAAAATGTTTGACTTACATTTAGAACATAATGTTAAAAGTTCAGGAAAGTTATTTTGAGAATAAAATTTATTAGTTGATAAAAATTATCTGAATATTCTATATTACTATTTCCTATTCACTTTTGTTGGCCAATGCTCTCTTTTGTGGTTGGGGGATGTATATTTTCGTTAGTCCCGTATTGCTGATGTATGTTCCGGAGTATTTGGGTACAGATTTGTGTGATATTTATAAAGACTACTGATACTCTTTGCGAGGGCATTACAATAATAAAATATACAAGGTGGCCTAGTATATAATGGTACGTTTTGTAATTTTGACAGACATGGAACGTTATGCGCTGTACCACATTGTCTTTGGACACTTTGCCCCATGACATGGCCCCATGTATCCCGCACCCATAACGGAGAGTGCTACTCGATCTCACCGGCACCCTTCGCGTTGGGTGTGGTCACTCTTTAGATTTATTTCAGCTTTTTTCAAACGTTGATTCATGCCTGCCTGATCCTGGGGCCTCCCATTCACACAGACAAAGTCTACTCACTTTTTAAATAGCATCAAAGCTGCTTGAAAGCTCTGCTCGCACTGCTACAAGACATTACATCACAACATCTCCATCTACTGACCAACCTTTTCACTTTGTTGTTGGCTAGCAAATCTTTAAGGGCATGCTATCCATTTAACCAATTCAGTCACTCACACACATTGTGTTCTGCAATTGCAAATCCCCCTCCTAAATTTGACTTCATAGGGAGTACGAAAATGCAGGGTTTAGTCACTGCAAGCTAGTTCATCAATCGATGAGAGCAGGCTGATTAGCACCTCATTGATCGAGAGACAAATGAAGTTTACCCTACAAAACCACATGTAAATAATGGTATATAGGATCTTTAAGCAATATATGAACTGGCCAAGTAATATTATTTTAGATTCCTTGCCGAAAGCAACTTGAAGGATATTGGTAATTTGTGTTGATATATATGCAACGTTACAAAGTTACACAACATTGAAAACAAATCACTGAAAATATGACCAATAATTACGCTTTTCTACACCAAAAAATAATCAATATTCCTTAATAACTTATGTACTACTATTTCAACATCCTACATACCACATAGGTGTGTTTATGTATGTGAAGCTGATTGTAATCAGACTAATTCAATAATGCCAGCTTGAATTAATTTCATAGTTGGTATTTAGGTTTGAGCTCAAGAGCCCATTTGTATTTTATAAAGGTCAAAGGTTATTTGAGGTCAACAAAAGTCTAATTACAAAAGGATTGTAATCAGGCCAAATCAATATTGCCAACCTGGACCAATCTCATAATTGAATCCAATAAAACATTAAAGCACATTCAGGGAACTTGTGAGGTTTATACCGTCTGTACTCTAGTTTTTTATTATTTGAAGGACAATTTTAAGTTGACAGAATAGGGTGTGCCTCTCTGCTCCGCTTCTTAAACTAGTGCCGAACAATATATGCGGATTATGAGTACAGGGTATGAGATTAACGAAAATAACACTTACCGTACTAGAGCCATGCTGTCACACACGGTGTGTCACGCCATATGAGCTTATATCTGGTTTTATCGTGAGGACATCAAATTGAAGGAACAACGCAAGAAATCATTAAGACTTAATCACAAATGTAGTTGGTGTATATCATATCTTTGAAATAAATCCAAAACATTAAATTACAAAAGTTTCATAACATCATGAAGATTTTATTTTTTAATTAAGGACATTAATTCGTTGCAAGCGCTTCTCTTTGAAAATTTTGTAATTAATTCGTGCTGATTAGGTAATGACGGTTTTATCTCTTGAAAAGTTAAGTTCGGTTCTATTGGCACTCGTGTATAACACGGCCCTTAGAACTGTCAAAATGCATATGCACTTAAAACCCTTGGGTATTTTTATTTACATCTTGAATAAGTCTGTATTTTTAATGCATCATTAAATACCGTTACTTTCTAATGATCGTAAAACCTCATGAATGTACATGCGTTAAATGTATTTGTTTTAGTTTTGATTACCTCTTCATATCAATAAATAAATGATTGCTTGAATATATTCACCGTTCATTCATTTGTCCTAGACATGCTGGCGTCGTCAACATTACACGAAATACATCTCCGTGGAACTTATCGGACATGAGTGACAATATTTCGGACACTCTTCTGGTGATATGGTAAATGCAGATCTAGTAAAAAATGCCATCTATCAAAACGATGAACCAAGTCCACTTAAGCGAGCACACACCATTAGTATCTTATTTGACTTACACACTAAATTCGTTATTTCAAAAGGCGGAAACAGCGTGGTAGGAGTCCATAATTTGTTCGTGGTACCATTCTCTCCAGCCGACGAGCTAGATATTCATGGCACATACAAATTACCATAGCATGACCGATCCAATGCTAAGTTCGACTTAATCTAATCTATTATCCGTTTTAGTATTCAA
>JAODAF010141672.1:0-10356 GCA_027574765.1 Molpadia intermedia | reverse complement strand
CCCTGGCTCCCCGGGATAATTTTGACCACCCCACCCCTTAGTCCCCCCAGGACCCTCTTCAAAATGGACATTTTAGACTAGTAGAACATTTTCGGGCACGTTAGTCCTGCCCCCCTAAAATATGTTGGTCCCCTACGCCTATGAAATCAAGTAAAATCCTATTTTCGGCTATGTCTTTTAGTGCAAAACTCCATGGATTGCCCTCTTGTTTCGGTTGCAGGCCAAGTTGACAACGTTAAATCATGACGTCACGTGAATTCCTCTATAAATAAACAATCAGGACAACTTACAGTAGTTCCGAGGTGAGTTTCAGGGACGTCACTTCCCATTTGACGGCTCGAAATTCCTTTTTATTCTTCATTTTAATAGCATGGTTTTATTCTCTGTTTGTATTTACATACACTTAAAACATAAATCTGTTACATTCAGAATGATATATGTATATAAATGACCATTTGTCCTCGTGTGTTTAATCTCCGTATGTTGATTCGAGTGAGGTTCTGATTTCAGATTGAAAATCCTCAGCATTTCTCGTGATCTCTGTTCAACCAACTACATACAAAGCAGGCACCGATTTCGGCAAAATTTACCCCCAAAATATAAATATCTCTCAGAATCCATGAGGTGATTACCGGGGCTGGATACGCAGGGTCTCTGGTGAATGTGAAATATTGTTTCGTTGCATGTGTGCAATGGCACCATTTCTGATGAAACACCTCAGATTCAGATTCCCTTCAGATTCCTTTAAGTTTTCATCTTTTCATTCTCTCTAACTATTATTTTGGGACATTTTGTGAGAAGCCACTAATTGTGGGGTCCTTTGATCGCGTGACCCGTCTATAATCAGGCCCGGTGGTGTCTCAAGTTTGCTATAGTCCGGCGTCATGATCTCCGCTATTGCTGGTTATGATGTCTGTGCTTTATTTACGATATAAGTTTCCGGTCAGTCATGGTTCTCTGATATGCACGTAACCTCGCTAGGCATTGTAGTGTCCATGTTAGTATGTAAAAGAAACGACTGAATGCAAAGTCTATTCACGACTGAATGTAAACTCTAGAGCATGAATGACCCTTTAAATAAAAAATTCTGACATCACACAACAATCACTGAAACTTTTATAGAACCATTACTGAAGAAAAACCTACAGATTTGACGGCAGCAGTAACTCCTAACCTGAAATTAGGTGGGTCAAATATATATTGACGCGTGTCCATACGCCAGACAACTCGGCGCACAAATTAATAGGATAAGTTTCAATACAACTCATTTTTCATGTCGAAGTGGAAGTAGATCGGGTTGTGTTTCTAGTCGGTACTTAACCCTACTGATATCCAGCCGCACAGCACTGTGAGTTTGTCACCTTTGACTTAGTACCTAATAATGTCCTGTAGAACAGCCCACACAGGAGTCAATTGTGGGGGCGGTATTGAGTGTTCCTTGGCACCTGGAAACCAAGTATCCACTCATGAAGTCCGCGTCGGCAAACTCCGCGCCTAGCCAATAGGCGCACTGTTTCGAAACTTCACTACCAATATTGAAATAGGCTAGTATCACAACTGAGGCCGGACATTTGGAAAGATTATCCTTCAGTCCTGCTGCGAGGAATAGGAGCAATTATCGAGGGCAAGATTCCGATCTGCTCGCGTTTATTCCTTCACTTGTTTTTGAAACCAAATTAGATTTTTTGGGTACATTTTTAGGGCCAGCTATTTCAGAAATTTATTCATGAACGATAAATGTTAATTTCTATTGACAAACAATATTCTATTTTTGTTTTAATAAGCTATAGAAATTGCTGGTAATATATATTTTGTTTCGCTTTCCAAATGATGGTGATTTCTCGCGACACGATGCTGGAGTTTTAAAGGGCTCTGCACGTATACCAATAGATAGAAGGAATTTAACCGGCAGCGTTTACCCTCCGTCAGCTCAAATGAGCTTCCATATAAACATATGAGTTCATTGCAAATAAAGTTCTATTTCTAGATGTCGAATGTTGCCTGATGTTTATCCCCCGTTCTGCCGTTACAGTTGCATGACAGTATGCGGTCGAGTGCATGTCATATTTGTTTTCTACGAGTGCAAGTTTTGTTTGGATTTTGAATTGCAACTTAAACAAGGAGATCCGGAGAAGGGAATTATTTGTCAGTACTGAGATCAGCTGACTTACTTTACGTGGTGTACGTCTAAGGATGTACTTGTGGAATATTAAGCAAGTTGTCTGGGTTCTCTCTGCCGTCTTTCTCGTCAACGCGTTCGCAGGGTAAGTAGGATATACCTTTTCAAAAGTAGGATTTCATTTCACCAGGCCTTAGTTGCTTCATGCCTTGCATTGCTTTGGAAGCTGACACCTATAGCTTGATCATGTGATTTTTTTTATAGAATGAACTACTTATATAAGGGTATATAGAAGGGTATATGGAAGGGAATCGGGGTGAAGCTCCGACTAACAAACATCTGGAAGGTCAACCGTTATTAGATAGTGATGAATATGTACAGTGACACAACCCAATGGCAGTCTGGAATATATTTTATCATGTTCGACATTCAATTATAGAGCTCACGATAGTCTAAACTATACAATGTGTACATTATGTACACATCAATGTTTTAAGGATATACTACGTAAATTAGTATGATGTACGGTAACTTTCATACCGTAATTTGGTCGACTCGTTAACTTTGTCACATTAGAATGTAAATAGTGCATACCGACATAGTGTATAATTAGTGACATCTGTTGCATGACGCAGTTTTTGATCTTGCATCGTACGTACTGGGTTGCACGTATATGACCATGTCAAGTTTTGGGATTCACGTAAACATCATTCCTTATGTATGGCGTACCCGCATGTTACTCCGCCAAGATAGGGATTATTTATTAAACAGTAACATAGCTCGATGAACAAATCTACTGATTTCCTGGTACTTAGCATCCATAGCACCGCCAAGTTACCGTATACGGTACCTTTCATATAATGTTACGTAATAACCCATGCGTCTCGTGAAGGGCACTCGATCACCTAGGCGCTTATTGTTGAATTTGTAGGAGAGACAAGAAAATTACTTAAATATTTGTAGGACCCAGTTAAAGAACACCTCGATTAGCGTATAATGTATACTTTTTAAAAATACCTTTATGTATCAGCTGTTGTATATGTTGTTTTATTATATCTATATCGAGCGCAAAGTGTATTTATAGAAATAAAAACATGTGATATATTTCTGGTCACCTTGGCCTGTTGGCCCAATGATTCCCGAGGAGTTCACATCGAAAACGCAGGATTTCAGTTCACATCAAGCCAAGACTTTTGCGAAACGTGAGGTGTAATTGTTCATTCTTACCTTAATGGGCTAGACGGGAAAATAGGTACACAGGAGTTTTCAGGGTTGGATGATAGGCATATATAGTACATATTGTACATACCCGCCCCCCCGCGCCTCTCCGTGACCACCACCCACCCTCCCCCACCCCCGGAGTAGCCTGGGTACGTGGACAACAAGGCAATCGTCATCCTCCCCTCCCCCCTGAAAAGGGGATGAAATCTGAATGATACAAAAAATGTCTCATGATGAATACTAACTGCCCCCGGGAACTTCTTGCACCCCGCTTGCACGTCCTCGTCCAGTCACACCATTACTCATCATAAGCTATCTTGCTACGCCACTGCGTAGGTCAATTACCTCCTGTGATAGATATTCAAGTTCACTATCACGAATCTTCCACGAGATTACAATCCTCAAATCCTCACAAACGCAAGCACCGTGACACAATTTCAAAGTACACTTAGTTATTAAAGCGGCTACGCGAGTCTTAAAAATTCAACCCAGAATGTTATACCTGATGGTATCCTTCTGATTACCAGAATATGAAGATATGTATAGCAGCTCGTTGAGCTGGTAATCATGTTAGAAATACAACTCAGAAAACATGATGGTAACCTTCTGGTTACCAGAATATGAAAATATGTATATTATAATATATAGATAAACTATATAGTTTATTGTGCCGATAACCAGGTTAGAATTACAAACCAGAATGTTGCTTGTACCTGATGGCATCCATCTGATTACCAGAATATGAAGATATGTATAGCAGTTCGTTGAGCTGATAATCATGTTAGGAATACAACTCAGAAAACATGATGGTACCATTCTGGTTACCAGAATATGAAAATATGTATATTATAATATACAGATAAACTATAGTTTATTGTGCCGATAACCAGGTTAGAATTACAAACCAGAATGCTGCTTGTACCTGATGGCATCCATCTGATTACCAGAATATGGAGATATGTATAGCAGTTCATTGAGCTGATTATCAGATTAGCAAGAATGTTTCTCATACATGTTGCTCAGTTGTAAATTAGGCCTGGAAGAGTTTGGTAAGCTTATTCCTTGCTAGTATGGATAATGAAACAAAACCTGTCTACCATCCTATTTCATTTATATTTATTTTATTTATATTACTTTCAAGTGGATACTGTAACACAGTTGTTGGGTGCCTATAGCTGGTGGTGGGCATGATACACAAACTGTACACAACACACTGACATGCACAATCAATTGTGTAAATTATTAATTAAATTTTAATAAAGTATATAGGGCACTGGTCGTAATCAATCAAATGCTTTAATTGTGTATAAACAGTCGATGCTTCATGGACTTGTATGTAAAGATACAAGTGAAGGTTTATCTTACGTATCTGTGTAAGCTAGTTTCTCCTCCTGCTGCACCACACTCTCTTCATCTGATCCACCATCTTCATCTGATACGTAACCTTCTGATCCATCTTCTGACTCTGCTTCTGCATTGTAAACATAACACAGAGCATTATGAGACATAGGTGATTCTAATGACCTTTGAACCAAACACAGGGTAGCATAGTAGTATAAGGCACACCCAAAGTATATACCTAATCTATGGGGATATATTCACTAGTTATGTTAATATTTAAAACAAATCTTTAGCAGTTACAAACTTAATCATACAATTAATAGATGCACAATATAAAGCCAAGAGTCCAAACATACAAGTACTGAAATTGGCACACCATAAGCTTCAAACGATGAACTCTGGGAGAAAAATGAAGAGTATGTGATGAGCTAGACAATATGTCCACATCATCACTAGACACCACCATATCCGAGATATGAATCAAAGATATTAACATTACAAGATCTTACCTTCTTCATCACTGCTGCTTGACAAAGGTTCCTCACCCGGAAATGTGACAACCCTTTGGTTGGGTGAAGATGGTGCTTCATGCTCTGAATCAGTTTCCTCATTCTTCTTTATTCTATCAAATAAAATAAAAGTTTTATTTTAAAGCCAGATAATATGCGTGTGTCTTTTCATTTGTAGGTTTCATACTTTACCTAACTGCTTTCTCATACAAAATAAAAAAGCATTGATGAAGGTGAATGTTATCATTTACCATATACTTCTTTATTTTCAAAACGAATCACTATCGATTGATTTTAAGGATTGATTTATAGTCCCTAAAACATTAGCTGACTGACATGTTTGAAGTAATCTTAGATTCATTAAATAGTATAGCCAGTATATGCCGCTAAGGCTTCTGCCACTACGGGCTCGGCCGCTGAGGGCTCGGCCGCTGAGGGCTCGGCCGCTGAGGGCTCAAGATATCACATTTTTTGCCGTAAGTTTAACTTACCTATTCAACCGAGATGAGGTCCGTCCTGTCGGTGGTCGTGACAAGGGCATGACATTGAGCACTAGCTGGGCCTCAAATATAGGATTTGGAGGCATCTCCACAATTTCTTGTCTTTTTATTCCTTCCAGTACCTGGAAATGTGTAAATGAGAGCGTTAATAACATTTCTAAACTTCCAATCCCAAGTTTGAAATTTTATTTAATGGTAGCTAATCCAAAAATTACTTCTTGCACAATTATCAAAATAATTTTCAAGCACAGCCCAACACAGGTTATTGTTGATTATTTCATGATAGCTGTAGCCTGTGCATCATTTATGAAAGGTATTAAATATGTATTTATTGATACAAACACAAGCTTTAAAAACATTGCATTACAAATGTATAATATACAATTACTGTATCGCCAATATAGGAAAATGGATTTTATTATCACATAACTATAAATACCGGTATACCACCCAAGCCTATACTAGAGTACTGATGATACAAATGTCACCGGCTCACTGAATGTACTTTCATTTTGTATTGATAAGTTTTGCAATAATGTGTTGAATTACAAAAGTAAGAAATTTTTACAATGATCATTGAGTTTTGCTTGGTGGTGTGTGGTAAAGTATGAAAACTTGTAAAAATCACTCCATGACCAGGAATGTATGACTTAATTAAACTTGACTAATACAAATATTTACCACAGTGGTGTTAGTTGATGATGCTAGATACATGCTATATAAAAAAATATTTCAATTAAACCTGACTACAGTCTGTACAAATGTAACAGTAGAATTGAATGAAATCAATCAATTCCTTCAGTTTCAAATTACTCTATATTAGAAGTTGAAGTCGAATTCTGGAACTGAAATAGACCCCAACCATGGATTGATTGGTACTGCTCACTGGGGAATATACAGATGTTGGTTTTAATATTATTGCACAATATGCAATAGCTTAAAGCAGTGGAAATTAATCAGCTTCTTCTAAAATCAAGATCCAGGAAACTCTTTGTGAACTACTCATTCTTCTTGTCCAAATCTAACCCTAAGTTGAAGTCCAGGACTGAACATGATAAATGAACTACTAATGACCAATCTAGAAAACTGAGAAATATTACCTACCTCATCGATGTCAACAGTTTCAGAGATAACTTCAACTTTGTCAAAGTCATAATGTGGGATGTTCTTCTCCTCCTTTGGATTATCTTCCATCAGATGACTGGATGTTGGTCTCGATGAGCCTGGACTGCTCTCAGAACTCACTGGACCCATCCTCCTTGTAAATCCTGTGAAATATTCAAACTTCATGGTTACATATGATGCAAATACTGGTTTCTGAATAGCTTACTATCATACTTGGATAATGCACAGTACTTCACATGTAGATAAATAACTATTAGATGACATAACATTTGGGATACAACTTTTAGTCTTGTCCTCTGTTGGGCATTCAGCATCTAATGACTGGATGATAGAATTGAACCAGTAATGCACCTTAAACATACTGGACAGCTTACAGCTTAACGATACCAAATGTTGTTTTACAGTTTGGTATCGAATTGACCCACAGACCTCCTTTTATTGGCTGTAAAACGGTGTCACCACTCACCACCATCAGTATCATGATGATTCATTACCCTTCACCTAGTCTGCATCTACAGAGATCTGAAGGAACTGGTGGAAGACTGTAACTTACCTTCTGTCCTCCTCCTAGATGCTGCTAAACTGTCAGTGTCACTGCCTTCAGTATCTGAAGATTCTTCATCCTTCTTGACCAGCTCCCAGCCTGTGTCTACAGAGACCTTTAAGAACAGGTGGAGGTCCCTCACGGCTGTCTTCACCAAATGCTGAAGCATGTTAAGTATGATGTAATCAACTGTCCTCAGAAAGCGACAAAGCCTTGCCAAAATCCTACGCCATTCGGCAATTTGAGTGTAGCTTGGCCCAGATTCTGAGAAGAACATATTTATTGAAAGATCATTTAAATGATGATGAAGTACGTTAAGAATAATATAATCAATGATGACAAAGCCATGCCAACTGAAATGTATCTTGGCCCAAATTATGTGAAGCAAATATTTCTCATCAATTATTACATGCATGGGGCTACGTTATAGTTAAATATTAAGACACATGACCTCAACAGTGTAAATAAATGTCTTATAAATTACTTACTCTTTGCTTTTTCGGTCCCAGTTTCATTTCTCTGTTCTTTATCTGATAGTGGTTGCACTTTTTTAGTCAATGGTCCCATATTAGGAGCAAGAGGGTGTTGAATACCTTCCATTTGAGCCACTTTCTGATAAAAGTAAGTGAAACATTTATGAATTTCTGACAGTATTCAATCACCGTCTTGCCCAACCATAAATGCCCAAACAGTGATGCCTTGAAGAGATTACACATGAGGGTAGTCCTGCATGTATAGAGTTCAGGTCTGGTGGGAGTCAGTTTAAGCTTTGACACCTGTGTACATACTGTGACAATTAATAAACAAACAGGGAATAAAAACTTAGAGATCAAGATGAGTGACCATATTGCTCCCCGATAGTTTCCCAATATTGCTTATGTCGCACAAGCACTCCATATGTAATAATACAGAATGTACTACCCCAATCACTCTCATTGATTTAATCCACAATTTCTTTAGATACAACATGCAATTGAAGATGGTGCAATTCATTATTTTTGCATATTCAGAATCTTCCGAGCAGCCATGATAAGATGCGACATGCTATGATGGAATCGCAGCTCATGACAGCAACCGATATCATGTCATATAATGTGGCAAAACGTGTGAGGCCGGCTTTAGCTGTTAATTTCAAATGTGTCAAGACAGCTCTAGATGTGAAAATATTTCTTAAATTTGGAAACACACATGACATGTTAAATGGGGACCTGGCCATTGGTAGCTGTCACTTAATTCATATAATAGCCAAGACAATAATTAGTTAGTAGTGCATTGAAACATTCTTGCATCATTCTTGTATCATGTCTGGAAAGGACTAGGATTATCATATTTTCAGATCTAATTTCCTTTCTCACTGGATGTATTTCAATTGTTGTTTTATTTTAGCTTTTGTTCATTTTGTTTAAAATCCATTATGTGCATAAAACATACAATTAATCTGCATGTGGAGCAGGGGGTCCTGGCTGTGTATTTCCCCATGGTGAATCTTCCATCAAGCTCCTTATATTAAATTAACAACATTCCAAACAAATAAAACTTTAAACATGCAGTCTTTGCAAGGTATGTCACTGTGGGTTGTCGTAATCTCAGAAATACCAATGACTATCTTTCATATATTTCGTGGCGTTTACTAACCTTACAACATTCAAACGTTATCTTCACTATCTTCTCTCTCATCCTAGTCAGTTGTACGAATGCTGCATCACATTTTTCAGCTTGAAGTTTACAGAAGTCATCTAAGGTAAGGGTCATGTGAGGGTCTACATGGACCAACCTGATGGCCCTGTCCCTTTGACCCCGTCCATCAACAGTGTTACAAGCTAGCTCGCACTGTGTCTTAATATGAAGCATGCAGCGCTGGAGAATTTCATTTGCAGTGAACAATTCTTTGTTCATCTTAGTCCTAATTTGTAGAAAACAAAATATACCAACATGTACCATCTAGATAGATATATATACATTATATATATATATTATTTCAAGCAAATCAATTATAAACTATTTTCTGGGCTGGAAGAAACATATATCAACATGTATATATATGTATTTCCATAGTAGGAACTTTTTAATTTTACCGATGATACCACAGCAAACTTGATGAGCACAGTTAAAATATCCTTTAAGCGTAAGTATGTATCTTTAAGAACCCATCTTTAAGAAGCATGAAATAAGATAAATCAAACAAATATCAGGCAAGAGTTTCCAGCTGTAATTGATGGATTCCATATGAGTCCTGGGGGAGTAGATACCCCCTCCCCTTTGAATTTGTTTGTAAAATAAAGAGTGCTTAGATGCAAATTATTTTATTGACCCTCCGGGCTTCAGGCAACAAAATGTGAGGTGGAGGAGAAACACAATGCATTAGCTTCTCCACAAGAAATAGTGAGGGGACGTTCCCCCCCCCCCCAAAGAAAAGCATATTCTCATAGTAATATACTTACATATAACTAGACTTTTTGGCAGCTCTAACACCATTCTTCCAGATATTGAAAGCTTTCCAGATTCTGAAGTGGGAGAAAACAATAAACTTGTGGTACAAGATACGGTTGGTTGATTATAGGTTTGTGAAATGTTCATCTGTTGTCAGTCGTTTATCTGATCTTGTATGTGTCAATTCAGAAAATAGTGGGTCACTCCTCTGACTATACATTGGGTCATTTACACATATTGTGACTGTGGAATGCATCAATGTACTCGTTTGCATGTCAGACATCATGTAATGGCGCACCCAATTCGGGAGTGTAGGGGTGAGGAATAGAATTGACAATTGCATTACTTACTTTGTTTACTTGCCGCAAATATCTAGACCATAAATATAGAATAGGCCTTTAACTAGCTTGACGTGACAATCAGAATCACAATATATATTAAACAAGAGCCCAAGGGCACTATGGTTCCTTGCTTAGAGGAATATAGCATTACAATGTAAATGATGTGTTATAGGTCATCACTTTGGGTTCAATATTTTTTGGGACCCAATGACTCAAGTCCACAACA
>JAODAF010141561.1:0-10356 GCA_027574765.1 Molpadia intermedia | reverse complement strand
TATCAACATAGGGGATCAAGTTTAGAGTCTCTGAATATGTTTGTTATGTTGTTCTGAAGTTAGGAGACGTTGATAAAGCATTCTAAAAAATCTGTTGGGGCACAGGATTTTTTGGAAATTTGGGGTCAAAATGTCAAGGTCACGGTCAATTTCCAATGTAAACAAACATTTGAAGATATTTTTGACAAATGTTTTCTACAGTGACCCCCTCAAAAAATACATTTCTATAGAAGGCCAATCAGTTTTCTATCAAATAAAACAGGCACTTTGTGTGTGGCATGTTCCTATATCGTTTTATAAATCTTCTAAAAAAAGCATAGTCAAGTGTTGCGAAAATCGCGACACTGGTAGTTTAAGTGTTAAATTCAAGTTGGCTTAATATTACCATTGATTAAATTTATTTCTGTACTTTGACACCTATTGACCACAAATGACATTTGACCACTACCACACACTAACGGGTTCTTGTAATCAATATAGGCAACCTACACACCAACAAGAAGATTAATCCAAGTAGGCATATCTTGACCTCAAATACCCATTGTGTCTACCAAAATCAACAGGGTTCTCATATTGGGGAACATACACACCAACTATGAGACTAATCCAAGTTGGCATTATTGAGCATTATTTACGTATGGTCTGGCAAGAACAATTCCATGCTTATTTTAGTACTGCCATTGATTATAATTAATATAATACTACAAAGTTAATATGAACATCCTAGTTTCATAACTTGAATAGTTACTGATTCAGTGCAAACAATTTGAATTGATCATGCAATACCACTCGGTAAGGAGGAAAACAGCAACGCTCCAAACACTATGAAAAAAAATAATTATTTAGGAAAAATATTTATTACGTCATATATTTACTTTGAAAAAATATAATCAGCTGCTACTCTAAAAACAAGAATTTCAATGTGACATAAAATGAAATTCATTAACAAACATTGACAAAAATATGGTTACCAAAATGAATCATTTATCAAAATATCAGTTTCAAATCCTCACTAAAACAGGAATAAGTCTAAGGCGATAACACACATACGCATTGACGCTTTAGTATTATTCAGAGGACTCCTCAAACTTTACTAGAGGGCAGCAGATGATATTATGCATTGTTCTAAAGCTATTTCTTGAGGACTGGATTTCTGGTTTTCGGTCGGTGGGTGTACTCATGTTTAGGTCCTCGGAATGTTATGAATACAAGTGCAGAAACACTCACGCACACATCAACAAATGCACACATACATACATAAACCTACACACGCCCGGCGACTTGAATGGAAAGGTTCGATGATGCCTGTGGCATCGGAACCCAAAATGAAAAGTGTATATTCGGATTTTCGGCTGTCACGGCATAAAAATATACCATAATCGGCAAAGGTCGGATACTTATATGCTAAAACAATTGATTCTGGGAATTTATAAACCTCATCTCACCCATACAACAAATTATAGCATAAACTGTCAATGTCAAGTTACATTTTGACATAAATTGGATTGGTGATCTTCACCCGTTTTCCGGCGCCTAGGATGTGGCGATATAAGGTTGAAATTTAGCATTTCGAAAATATTTCTGAAATCCGGAGACCAGAACAAAACATTCACAAAAATGAAAAAAATCCATTCTCACCACATTCTTGAAGCGATGTTTTAAAAATTTAACAAACAATTGACTAACTTATTAATTCCTGTTTCATATCTCTTTTTAAAGTCAATGAATTCTGAAAATCTGGTAAAATGGCGTCAGGGAAAGATTTGAAAGACATTGACGAGAACTTTCTCCAATGCTCAATATGCCTGGACCAGCTTAAAGAACCAAAGTTACTACCGTGTCTTCACCGGTACTGTCGAGGTTGTTTGAATACATTAATAAAACGACAAGATAAAGAACTAGAATGCCCAGAATGTCGAGAAAAATACAACGTACCAGAAGAAGGAGCGGATGGATTCAAGACTGACTTCAATACCCAAAACATCGTTGAATTTGTTCAACTACGACAATCAGTAAAACATGAATCGACACGGGTATGTATCGCATGCGCAAATAATTTAAAGGTAACTGGGTACTGCTTTAAATGCGACGATTTTCTGTGCCAAAGTTGTTATGACTACCACGTGACCAATATTACGTTAAAGGACCATCGGCCTCGCACACTTGACTTGAGCAAGGTTGAGTCGTTAAACCTCACACTGGAAAAACTAGCGTCATTAAAAGAAGCGCCCAGGTGTCATATTCATTCTGATAAAATTGCTGAGTTATGCTGCACCACATGCGGCAATGTCCCTATCTGTATAGTGTGTACTTATGTTGCACACAAAGGTCATACTCTGGACGACGTGACGTCATTGGCCAAGGTAGAGAGAAATGCTCTGAATGAAAAGATGTCAGCCTTAATGAAATACAGAGAGAAGATTTACAAGATGAGACAAGACATGAGACTAGCCAACGAAAACCTAAATACCAGCGCAACTGAAAGAGAAAATAAACTTCTAAAAGAATTCAATGAAGACGAAAAGAAGATCAAACTAGCAATTAAGAGCAGCGACGAGAAAATGGAAGATCAAAAGACTAAATTAAGAGAATCATTGAACATGAAATTATCAACAAAGAAACAAGAACTTGAAAAACAGATGCAAATATTAACAGAACAATACGACAAAGAATGTAAAAATGAAAAAATGGAAATTAAAGACAAAATTGATAAATTAAACAAAAAATGTCAAGGAGATACAGCCCAGCTTGTCGAAAAAATAAAAGTATTGAATAAGGATTGTAAAGAATTGCTGACTTCAGTGAGGGCGCAAGTAAATGAAAATTCGAAAAAAAATGATGAATTTACGGGTCGCTTCGATAATATTGAGAAGCGAATTGAGAACTTGAGAGCCACGACATCGAGTATACTCGCCGCCAAGAATGACTGGACTGATGTACAGTGTATGCCTGATATTCGATCAGCGATTGATCTTTTAATAGAGGAAGTTCAAAAGGAGTTTCCGGAAATTGAATCTTTATCTGATGTTAAAGTCAGAAGTTTGTCGTCGATTAGTGGTGGTAGGGGAGGGAGGGTTGAACTTACTGAACATGCAGAGTCTGTTGTCAATATTGAGGGAATCAGAGCTCCGAATTGGGATATCGAGAATATCACTGGTAGTGATGATGGTAGTGTCGTCATCACTGGAGGGGCATCAAGCAACAAATCACATATCACTCTCATCAACATCAAAGGTAACAAGCTACGACAGGATATAAAACTGGTATCCACTTCTCTTGGTTATCGTTACTGTGATTTCTTATCTCAGTTTAGGGTGGCTACGGTATCCCGGCCCAATGAAATAGGTATATATGATATCCGTGATGGTTCTTACATCAAGAAGAACATCAGTGACGTCATCAGCAGCTGTCCATCAGATCGGTATATAAGATTTATAACTACTGATGCTATAGACAATCACATCATTGTAGGCTATGTGAATAGCCGAGATATGTATGTTTTTGATCACCAGTTAAATTACAGCCACACCCTGACACTACCAGATGTTATTAAATATCCCACAAATATCACTGTTCATAACAATGATCTCATTGTTTGTGATGAGTCTGGTAGCAGAGCATATGCAGTCACCATGACGGGACCGGAGTGTGAGGTGATATATGAATTCACAAAACCAGATGTTGAAGGAAACACCAGCCCTCTCAGCTTGTGTACTGATAGGAACGGGTTCATCTACATGTTGTGGAACGTGGGACGTGGAAAAAGTATTATTGTTCAGTACAGTCAGGATGGACTTCAGTTATTGACTACAAGGTAGGTGGACGAGAATTCCGAGTGTATTACAACAGTAGTAACCGGAGAGGACGAGAAATTACTGATAGCTACATATAGTACAGGACAACTATTTACGTACGGTCTATGAAGTAGCATTCCATGGCAATGTTCTTTTGTTTTTTTGCAATAGTTGATATTGAGTCATTAATAATAATAATAATAGAAACTTTTCATACATCACCATTAATAATTATGTTTAATATATCACATTTTATTAATTTTAATATATAACATTTAACAATACAACGATTCAGGAAGCGGGTGTAACATTTGGAGAATTTTAACATTTCTTTAGGCAACACACACTCTTTGTTTTTATAAGTTTCTATAGAACATATATTGAATTATAATGGAGAATTGGGGGTATATGTATAAAACACATTTATGCATTTACTTTGCAGTAGATTCAGGAAACAAAAATAGTAAACGGGCCCAATATTTACGATTCGGAACTTGAGCGAAGAGAGGAAGAGAAGTTACTGGTAGCTACACGCAGCACAGGAAAACTATTAACGTATAATCAGGTAAGAATCATTCCATGGCAATGTTTTTTTGTTGCAATAGTTGATATTGAATAATTGATATAATAATATAAACAATAATTTCGTTCATCATCGTTTTTAAAAATAAAATCTGTACATGGCCCCAGTATATAACAATGTAATGGTCAGGAAGCGGGATGTAACATTTTGAGTATTTTGACATTTTTTAGGAAACACAAACTTGGATATAATGATGTGTAAAAAGTCACAGGAGACAACACGTCCATCACCAAACCCTCTGCCGCACCCTCCACACGTCCAACACAAGACCCACCCCTTCACACGCCCATTTTCAGACCTCTTCCCAACACCCCCTCTACATCAACACACAACACACTTATGCCAGTCTTATACCATTCAGGAAGACGGGTGTAACATTTTAAGTATTTTGACGGAAACACACACTATTTGTTTTCATATATTTCTGTGGAACATGTATTGAATTATAATGGAGAATTGGGGGAATATCTATAGACTTTCTTTTATAGAACACCTTAATACATTTACTTTTCAGTGGACCGTGTCTCCCCTGCCCCCTCTCCACTCTACCAAAATATAAAATACTTTCAATAAAAAAATAAAACATGAAAACATCGATCAAGAATGACTGGCCCGGTGTATAGGGTATATTAAAAAGCCACATGAGACCCCACGCCCATCACCAGACCCCGGCCACACCCCTTATACAATACACTTTAAAAGAGAGTTTTATTCTACATTTAGTATATGGACATTTGGAAATATATTAGTGTTTTATTTTAATTAAACCTATGAATTATCATGGGAGTGAGACCAAGACCCGGTACCATGGTAACCATCCCACTCCACCCATCTCACTTAGTTTGATATTGTAATGTTTAGTAACGTTACACTAAATGAAAACTTGGCTACCGTCATGTAGGTTTGAGAATATACATACTTCCAATACTGATTGTCGGACCCAGGCACAACCTGGAAAATGTATCACTAAATTTACTTTAATAAGTTAAATACATCCATCAACTCAATGTCGACGCTGTGATTTCAATGACTTAGACAAGTACCCACTTAGATCAATTTGTTGTATATATACAATATACGTCCTCTGATGACTGTTCATTAATGGTTTATGATTTTCTGTTCTTTTTTGCAGGAGAAAGTGATCTAATCAGTCCGGAACCAGATCCAGTTCCCGTACGGTGTCGTAATTTTACATCGCTAAGAAATAGTGTCACGCCAAAATGATATTTTACAAGAGTATCAAATATGACGTCATTTACAGAAGTTCAGGCTCGCTGATTGGTCAATTACCAAGATAGCAACTGAACATTCTCCGAAGATTATTGTGCGACGCTCTTCTGTACAATTGTCTATTTATATAAGAAGATTATATGCTTCGTTGCTATTGCTATTCGGGTGCCTGATTTCTCTCAAAATTATCCACGTATAGAAAGCTAATGAAACACCGCTGCCCTTCGCAGGCTAAGCCACAGTTTCTAAACATTGTGGTTAAATATAATAATACTACGGGCCTAAAATATTGACCTCAATAGAGCACCAGAAAACAGTGAACAAAACATGATCCACGGTGCATTCATTAATCTACCACGGGGACGAAGAACGTTGCACCTAACGTTAATATATTAAAAGGAATAAATCAATGATAGACAACATGGAATATATGTTATTAAAAGTTCACTTCTAACTCTAAACTTAACGGGTGGTCAATGACGTAGACCTTGTAATAATCTCGAAACCTTTTTTGGGTTTTATAATGTAAGATATGTTTTGATATTGAAATGTAGTTTAACGAAACCCACGGTCAGTTTAACCTTGTTTAGTAAATTGAACTAATTAAAAACAATTTAATGGCACTTCTAACAATCTAAGTGACGTGGACCTGATCATATGAAGATGACGTCATTTTTTTGGTCCCGAATTTTAATGACACTCAAGCATGATGGTCCGGGCCCTGTTTTCAACGATATAGAAAGACGGTAAAAGCGATAGGTGTCCGTGACCGATTACATCATAGGGACTGGAAGATTAATTTAGCTGACAACTTGAAGCCAGACTGGCGCATTTAGTCGCTAGATGAAGAGATAAACCGCGTGAATTTGACCGCAACTAGAAATGTGTTGTATTTAAAATAATATACTTTAGCAGGAGGTCATAGCAATTTTTATCGTGACAATGTGTTTATTCTGTTACGTGTATATATATATATTATCATTAACCTCGTATGCTTAATTTCCGTTGTATTTACATTAGGTTACTGCATGGCGTCGATGCTTTACATTTGATTTATTTCAGTAATTTTACAAATACCCGTTTTTTTATTACAGTACAATTTTCTGATTGCAATTTTTAGCTTCTAGATATTTTAGTTCTTCAAGATGTAGTAATATCTGTATTATACAATTACTATGTGACTATATAACGTATAGACATATAATTCCTCATGAGACGTAAATGTTAGACCTAATGGTTGATTTAAATTACATAAGAAAATATGTAAACGTCTTAAGTTAGTAATTCATTTAATTCATTCAAGTGTTATAACTGACATACGGTATACCATTAATGCATTTATTATCTGTACTACTTGTAATGTCATATACCTTCATTGTAATACATTTAACCTTCAGTATATGGGATAAATTTCGACAAAAATCCTAAATCATGAATAAGATATGTTACATGGTTTTCTTAAAGGTGTGAGCTAGCAATCCATTTCTCAGGCTAGTCTATACATACTCTGTCAGATATGAAATGTAGAGAAACAAATTAGAACAAAGAGGGGTTTATAGGACAGCTCAATGAAAGACCTCGTCCTCAACAAATGCAAAAAATACTCTCATAGAAAATGTCAAAACGAAAACATTCTTGTATTTGTTTACTTGTTTCGACTAGAGTAATATGTTCTTTCGGAACCTTGGTTTACGTCGGGTTCTTGTTCTTTGCTGTAATATCTTCCACCGCAGCATTGATACAGGATTGACTCTTGCTTGTAATAAATTTTCCTACAAATTCCAAAAATAGAAGCGGCAGTACCTGAGTTGCTTATTCATATCCATGAAACCTGCTTCTATTGGTTGTAGATATAAATCTATCAATTTATGATAATTGAATTGAAATGGTAGACCGGTAGATTAATTGGAGTTTATACTAATGTATCTATATTAGCTAACAATAATAATATCAATAAGCATGTCATCGGATAACAATACATCTCCTAGCTCACTGTTACCTGTATGTTTGTCTGATTGGTCTGGAAGATTAAAAACTTCAGATCATCCCTAGTAAAAGAAAACTTGACAGGGTCATAGCCTTGAAGAAATTTTTGGAGATATTTGCGAAAGCAGATCTTGTACCATACAACAGCGACCGCTAGTTTATTGTAACATACTGGGAGTAGAGGAACTGAGGTCCGAAGAAGACGGTGATACTTGAAGCGATGAAGCTCAGTGACCGAAAAGTCATGTGCGCCCGTCTCGGTTGGCCCAAGCAGTTTCTTTATTCCTTGTCAAAGGCCTGACTGCTCGGCAAGGAATATATCCAATGATCTTGAAATGTGTTTGTATGTGTTTGCTGGATGTGTGAGTGAAGTATTTGCGTGTGTAAGTATGGGGGTGATGGGTCTGTGATGCTTGATCATAATTCGTAACTGGGATGTAATATGTGTATGTAGGACCCTTGTGCCAAGTAGAATAACACAACTTCCATTTATTTTAATTTTTTTAAGCCCTGAGGGTAAACTGACCTGAAACAGAAGGAATAATGCTCTTAGAGGGTGATAATAACGCACGTTGTCTAAACAGATTTGAGTAATCAGAAGATGCAGCTTTCATGCAGAGTTCACGAGAATTGCAGAGTGCATGATTCAGACACACATTTGCCATTACACCGGTTTGTTAAGGTCGTTGATCGAAATGCGAAATGCTGGGGGACAATGTCTGTATAATGATATTATATAATGACCTGAGCTATACACACACCAAGTTACATCAAATCCATTCATAAAGAAGAGAGTGCAAATAAGTTGTGTAAAAGATGTTTTCTTATATTGTCGGTCAGGTAGCTACCGGATGTAACTAATGATATAAATGTTATCTAAATGGATGTTACTACTCTGTTTAAATACAAACAAGCTTGAAAGATCAATGCCATTGTCTTTTTATTATTCCTATTCAGGTTATCTTGTAACGATGAAGCAACATTTTAGTTCAGACAAAGAGGAAATGACAATGTGCGACCTATAGACTACTCTAGACTATTAGGAGTTATTAGCAATTAGAAGAATATATTATATGAGGACGATAATATACATTATTATGTTTTATTTTAGAAGATATAGAACAAATTAAGATTACATTTGATCATTGACATTTGACCTCGAGAATGAGAATGTAGGTCATATTCAGGTACATTTTCAAGTTGCTTATTTTTAAACCATTTTTGCAATCGTGGAGCGTTTATGGGTACGGCTGTGACTGAACAAAACATGGCATATGAATCTTAATAATGTGAGTAGCCCAAAATTTAATAAATTATTGAAAGTCAAAATAGACATGAGATCTCAAAATAGCGGATCTTCTACGCTCTGCGCCAGCCAATAGTGGCGCTCCGCTAAGATAGTCTCAAGTAGTGTGCTAGATCTATTGATTTTGCCCCCACCCTTCTTGCATAAATATCTGCGGACGCCCATGCCATTCACTACTGTTTGATCACACACAAGGTTAGCCCTCATTATGTCATTGGATGTCAGCAGCCAATGACAATGCATTCAAGTCAGTGTATAGTCTCGCATGCTCTATTCGCCATATAAGGCCATTTTTTATTGCTGAGAAATTGTTTGAAGTGTTGCAGCTTCTCTCTCTTAACACTGGCAGTGCTTTACCCCTACACCCCGCCAAGGGCCCCTGTAACTCACGCGTATGGGAATGATGTTTCAGTAGTGAATTGGAGAACGTTCGACGGAGGCAGGGTTCGCCTTTATGCTTACAAAGATCGTCATCAAATCAAATATATTTCGCTGCTACTAAAGTTAGTTTACAAATAACATATGGGCTTTAGTTTCAAGGCTATTAATACAGCGATATGTCATATAGATAAAATAGCTAGACTTGAATTTAAAGAGAAAGGTTATTTCAATGTATTACCTATGTTTTAGAAATCTAAACGTGGCGCTGGGGCCGTCAGAGTTCTGTGATGGGTGGGCCTATAAAGTCTTATTTTATGGGGAAGAGAATTTATTGAGCATGCATGAAGCCCCCTTCAATTTTCATGACCATCACCCCAAGCATATTCTACATCGTATATATCCTAGTAACAAACAGAACCAATGTTTCTGCTAACAGCATTGAATATAACAGTGATGTGCTTTTAGAAAGCTGTATTTAACAATCGCATTTTTGTCGTCGGTAGCAACCAAGCTTTCTCCCTCTCACCTTCATCCACGTGCTTCAAAACCAAAAGATAATTGAATGGCGTATTCTATTAACAACAAAGTTTATTTTGGTTAGCCTTTGTTGATTTTTATTAACATGTCCTTAGTTGTCCTATATATACGGCGAATAACTCATGTGTATATACTGTAGCCGGTATAATGTACTTAAAAAGAAAATAAGAAAGTTGAGTACAATATCCCAGTTTAGAGTTCTAGGTAATCAAAAAGCTTTCTCGTTGTCAGTAAATAAGAATGTCTCATCCCAGGTACCTAGTTCATATCACAATAGTTCATAATATCTCAAATTAATCTAACATTCTCCCCTATATAACGGTTTTTGAAAAGCCTGTTTGGTCAGTGCTAAAACTCTATTAGTTATCTGTCCGATCCAGGTGACGTACTACCCTCCATGAATAACACAGTTACTCTCGCAGAAATAAGCTTTATTAATTAACAGGGTGTTTAGCATGATTCCAAGTTAGATCTCTAAAAAAGTATTATAACTTATTTGGAATCTTTAGTATACAACTTCTTATAGAATTTCGTATCCT
>JAODAF010141340.1:0-10363 GCA_027574765.1 Molpadia intermedia | reverse complement strand
CCCACCTCTTAAATGACGCAGGGTAGCTTGACTAAATATATCGTGGTAGTAGTTTATTACCCCGGCAGCGCATGTTTTAGTTCAATCCTAGCAAAATGAGTGAAACGGAGGGGAGGGGTTTAGTGACATGTATCGGAATAATAAGTAGTGATATCGACGATGTGTAGTCCTAAGGAAATATATAAATGGTTATCATCTTGTGGGTGCAATGGTTGTTATAAAGTTATAATTGACTTCAATAACACCGCATCATCTACCGTAATTTATATTTATTACAATTTGTTTAATCGGAATAACTTTTTTCTTTTAATAAGTATATTCCATTTGGCGTATTTTTGTTTCATTGATTTCCATGATTTATGGTGACAGGCGATCCTGTACATTCAGGTTCGCACATACACATACACGCACAAGCCCTGCCCCTCAACAAACAAACTCATGAATAGGTACATGGGGCTTCGGAATAAAAAAAAACCCAAACAATAAAATACAAAAATTAAAATAATTTCCTTACGAAACGGCCATTATCGTAGAATAGTATGCATGTCAAACGCTGGATACCGGTATATAACGTACAGTGCCATATAATGTCAACAAATATCTCCTTCCCCCACTCCACCACCAAATAGATATATACCCCGATAAAACGGTCATGCTAAGAATGAAAATGACTTGTTCTGTTCCTCGGTCAATAATCAGCTCTATGGAACGCCATTAATAAAAAACAATGTGTATATAATTATGTTACGTAGGTGTTATGTGTTATGTATGTCTATATTTGTTTGTTTGTATACGTACTTGCTATTAAAATATTTTTGTGTATTTACGTTTTTGTTTGTACAGTGTATACATAATTGTTTGCATACGTAACATATGTAATTGTTAATAATATATGAAATTCACTGCATGTTTTGTGCAACATATTTGCATACCAGGGGTGTAGTAACCGGGGGGCATGGGGGCCCGTGCTTTTTTGTGAAGAATGTTTAAAGTGCCCCTTTTGAAAATAAAAAAGTGCCCCTTTGATATGGTTTGGAAAGTGCCCCCACTTTTTGACATGTTCCTACACCCCTATTGCATACGTATTAATTAGCCAACACCAAATACGAATACACACGAATAGATGACTTATTCGAATGGCGTTCCATAATGCTCAGCAATCCAGTTTAGTGGAGATTTAAAAATAAAGATAATTATATCATCAGCGTACAGTAGTATGAAATAATAGATTGAGCAGTACATTAACCATGTCATGAATAAACATATAATTTGTTAAGTTTTTATAAATCATTAAGAATGTATGCATTAATGTAATTATAGAGCATACTGAAAGATTCGGTGGTTATTTAGTGGATAATAACGTTTTATACAATATTTTTAATATTTAGTCACTTAAATTTCATTTTAAGAAGACTAAAACATTTGGTTGAAAAACATCATTGTGGACGACCTGATGTCATTTGACGTTTGATATTTTAGTATGTATGAAAACCATTACAGACAGAGTCGCATGTGGGGACATGCATGAACCAATATCATGGCCCCCTAAAGATAAATACAGACATGTTGAAACTGGAGCATATGCTCCCCTCCCATGACCAGTAATGTCACATAATTGTACATGCGGGTATCATTTAGCAGCATGTCCTACCGATCGCTACATCTAGGAACATTCCAACCGGACCTAAACACGCATCTGTACAGATCGGATCACTCCTGCGTAAATGAACGGGAGCGATTGTATTTGTACTTATAGAATTCCAGCTTAGTGTTTGGCGAAAGAAGACCCCCCCCCCCCTCCCCCTCCAAAAAATCCTTGGAAGGAAGTATACCGGTAGGGGCGGGTAAACTCAATTAAATTTTACAGGTAGGGGTATAACACGGTACATAACTTTTTTGCCAGTGAAGTTCGTTAATTGCATGCACTGTGTCATCAAATCATTCAATTTCAAAATGATCAGCAGCTATATAATTATAAACAATCCAATAGGTGAGGACCGATAGCACAAATGAGGCTGGGAAGAGAACTCTAGAGGCCCTGTCAATATTCAAAGCAATAAGTTTTGTCTTCGATCCACCGCATGGTTCTTCAATCAGCTGCGACTGTTCTCGTCTGTCGTGGATATTTCCGTTCGCTGCGTTTCCGTTGTAAGCTAGGAAACCTTCGCTTTCGTCTTCCTTGGTATTTAAGGGGCGATATGTTGTACTGTAGTTATAACGGCTATGATTAATCTTCGTCTCCATTTCAAATTCTTCCCCACTCTCAATATCTATTTCGCATTTAGTGTTGCCTTTTCTCCAAAGTGGTGCTGGTTTTCTAGGGTGCTGCTGTAAGTAAATTAAATACGTTATATTTATTTTCTATTCAACAGTGCAAGAGAGCGTCATTGGGAAATAAAATTGACACGTGTACATGCGTCAGTGGCGTAGGAAGGATGGGACACGTCCCCCCCCCCCCTGTCCCCATGGCTAAGCCATAGCAAACCACCAATTTTATTCCCTTTCCTTCAACTATTAAGATGTCACATTCAAATCTGAATCTCAAATGTTTGCTTAATAAAGTAATCAAAATGAGGATCAATTTATTCACGTTTCTTCCTAACTTCTTTAAACCGAGTGTCAAATCTGTAAACGCCCTCTCGTTTGCAATTTATTTTATCCAACTAATTTACCTATTAATAAAGTTACCAAATACAAGCCCAAGGAAAATATTTCCATGAAATTCCACCCACCATAAGCTATCCACTCATCAGAAAAAGCTTTTCTTTAATTACATCTACCCTTCATGGGGGTTCAAATTTGACTCTAATTATACCATTTTTCGCTCTTAGTAATGTATAAGAATTTAAATAAGTTTGCGGAGGAAGAAACAGGATATTGTTATAAATTTAAGAAACTATATGAGTAGGAAACAGAAACAAATGAAAGAACCGTAACATAGTTTTTTTGCATCAGTATATATAGAAGGGATTTGGATGCCAATAGATAATTATGTTTTCCGTTCTGTAAACAATACATGTTGAAACTGACAACCTTAGCTAATATTTTGTGGAATTAACATCTCTAGAAAATAATTCCACTCTGCTTATTTAATTAATTACTTAAGCTCTCACTGTCATCACAATTTAATAACCAAAACAAAGTTGCATATATATGTCTTAGGAGGGTAATTGGTGCATCAATAACCAAGTTCAGCATGGTTAGAAGCCGGGAAGGACTTAAATTTTGGAAGAAATTTGGGATCAATATAACTAAATTAGAAGGAATAAATTAGCATTTAGAAATATCCAGTACAAAAATCTCTATTACTAAGCATAGAGTGGGTGTTGAATTGTTGATTGGTTCGTGATGTCGGTGATATGCGTTCCCCGGACATTAATGGTTCGGATATTTCATTACAAACATGTATACTTACTTACTGAACATATTATGTACCATACTCAGAACTATTAGCATAATTATGGATGACAAAATGGTCATGTTCGCAAAGAGTTGCAAAATTGTTGTAGCAAAAATCACAATAGGATTAAAGGATGTTATTGTTGGTCATGGGTCATGGTGGTAATATGGCTGCCTGTAACAAGTAAATGTGACGACTTGTTCTTCTTTCATTATTAAGCTGGGAGGTTGGAATATGCTAACTAGAAGTTCAGCAGGGTATTAGTATAGTATTAGGACAACCTTCATGTAACAACCTCAAACCAGCAACAAACAAAACTGGCCTACTAGCTATAATTGTAAAACTCCAGATCTGACCATCTTGTTATTTTAAACACTACAATTGATCTGTTTCCTATATTTCAAATTTTTGATGACTAAGCAAAAATATAAGCAGAGAGGTCATCATACATCAACAACAATCCGTTCGGCATTTATTACCTATTTTCAAAAACAAAGATAACTTTCCTTCCATATATTTTTAGAAACGATTTCTTTTTAATTGAAAAAGTACATGAACAACCTCCGGCTTCACAGATCATCACTAAACGGTAAATTAATTAGCAAATAATTCCCAATTCCTTAGATTAAATGATCATTTAATAATTTCCTGTTTGGGGAATTCACTCGAGGTCTGACATACCAGCATTTTCATGATTATTATTCTTATTTTCTGGATTATTTCATCGTTGTTAAATTTGTTATATAGTGCAAGGACATCTAGCTTTGAGGAATCTAAGAAGGAACTATATATGTCATAAGATAATGTGTTAAGTTACCATTGTTCTCAAGAAACGTCTCATCTGGCATGTGATTCTGGGTTGAGCCTGATATGTAATCTTTTCCAAATGTTACCAAATCCTCCTAGATTAAATAATTTCATAATGATTTCCGTTTTCCTGTAAAAAAGTTTTCCAGGGGCCTGATAAACATACATTAGGTGATTTACCAGGGGTCTGACGGGGCAACAATTGGTGATTTTGTTTCTTTTAAATTAGTTCATTAAAGGCATATTCTGAAGTAGCTTAATCAAATGAGTTTTCAGCGTCACTTAAAATTCTTAACCCATTTTGTACTAAGCAGTTTAGAGAGTGCAATACTGGAAGGACGGTTCATAGGAGCTGTCAAGTTTAAGATATCTTGCAAGCTTGCTGTCACAAACACACACACATGCACACACACACATGAAATGCTTCTACATATTATTGATCCAAAAATCAAAGATACATTGTATATGGCTCATTCCGTGAACTTGGGGCACAAAATGTGCAATTTTATCATATTTTCAAAGATAAATAAATGGTAGAAAAAAAATTGTCTCATTTTTAAATGATGATGGTAATGATGGTTTTCATATATGTTCATCCCACACCATAATAGTTGGTATATATTTGTTAAATTGCATTATTTTATTTATCTCAAATAATTCAACTTAAGATATATCATAAAATAGATATTACAGATGTAACAAGAGACACAAGTCCCCAAATTTACTGGTTTGGGTATTCACGAGCGTCTATACTTACCCTGTTCACATACATATACGTGTAGCATATGTTAGCCTTGCTATAGCTTAATTACAGAAGGAAAAACTGGTCACACTCCCTGCTCCTCCGGGTCATCGACCCGCTACCACAATGCAACAAGTCATCAATTCCTTCCGCTTTTATGGTAACTACATACTGTACCTACAGTACTCTCGGAAAAATATCATATTTAACTATCGGATCTACGTGGATTTTTCTGGAATATTGCGAAAAGCGCTGGTGTGAGCAGGGTAAGTATTTAGTATAAAGCGCTGTGAATATCTCTGTTAGATTTGAGTAACACATTTATTGCTACATTTTAGTCATATTTAATATCTAACCAATTTAAGGTTTTTGATATATCGACACACCATTGAATACATGTAAATGCAAAGTGCGTTATGACAATACATGGTTAGACTAATGTAAAAATGGATAAATGTCAAATATTGTGACCCAAGTTCATAGAATGAGAGCCATATATCCAGAAGATCTCAGGCAGACCTATGACATCATCATAAACTTGTTACAAGAAGTTTGTTTAGAAACATTAAAGAGCTCTCCTATTAGACAACTTGAGATGTTTATTGGAAGAAGATATTTTGCATGATTACATGATGTTATAAATAATAGTTCCTTCTCTTTAATATATATTGAAACATTATAGGCTTGTTTTCTCTTTATCACCCAAGAATAACAGTCTGTGTATAGTTTGTGAATTACTCTAGCACACAGGTATGTGTGTTCAGCCAAAGCTTGAGTGAAATGTTCCCTCAAAAGTTTAAGGTTGGTCAATGAAGGGTTCCGCCTAACCAGGCTATCGGCTTTACAAATCTGGAAGCCCAAACTAGATTGTTTGTAACACTTGGCTACAGGGTTATACCGCTATATCGACCAACCCCTGCACATTGGAGAAGTTGTTGCTATATATTATAAGCAACCAGGCTAGTCTAAGATTAATGATTAGCGTGTAAAGGATTAGTGAACTAATAGCTACTACGTGGTAATATTAGTATCATTCTAGATTGATGAATCAGGGATGGTTAGATGCGGAACCATGTTGAAAGCAAGACCACTAACCTTTAATCGAGTGACACCAGGCATGCAATACATTACTAATGTTATTTAACCTTACACCATCTACAGCATACAAACAAGGATCGATGGGATATGATTGCTTGTTGAGATATTAGTATGTAATATATATATACAATATATGCTATATATACTATATATCAATATATAGTGTTTTTGCTAATTTTGCCAATATTAAAGAGAAGTTCTTGATCCAAGTACATGGTACCTTACCAATTTGAAAGAGGAAAGGAATTTTAGATTTGGGGAGGATTTTAGCCTGCCAATATATATGTGAAGCTGTCTCTACCAATTGAGTTATCGCGACTCACTGGTGAGAGACATGACAGCAAGGTACTGGTACCTGATGTTACCGAAGAATCATTCAATGATCGTACTGCAGCACTGCCAAGCCATAATGAACATTCTAGAAAGATAGCCAACTTGACATTGACTAAATTCAAAGAGTTTTTATTTTTTCCAGTGTTTTTGTGATATTATAAATGAGGATTCCTCAATCCCAAGTATATTATTTACGTGCATCCTATATTTGTGCATAACATTGTACATTCCAGGCATGCAGAGCAGAGATGATGAAATCCAAGGTGAATAGTATTAAAATTCAACTGTAACAAAACACAAGCTTACAAGAGTATAGGCCTAGGCTACAGTACGTGTTTCTGAGATCTTACCACATTGAATCACATAATTATGTTCTTTAGTTCAACTCTGATACAGTATTACAAGCTAACAGCTAGGTTGAAAAGACATGATGTTTGCTTTGTAGAATTGTAACTTTTTTAAGAATTTAACATTTTTTAAATTACACAGCACAAAAATAGGTGCCCTTCCATGACCAGATGATTTTGTAAAGTAGTTATTTTTAACCTTTTGGAAACACAAAAACTAAATGGTTCCCTACAAATATAAGCAAGTTGATAAAATTTAATATTTAGAAAACTGGTAATGGCTTTGGCAAGTTAGTTTTCATTTTAATGGTAAATGACAGTAAAAGGTATCATTTAGCTAGGGCCCGGGAAAATCCGCGATCGCGGAAAATGACATGTTATTCGCGGAATTTGACTGAATTCGACACAAATCGCGGAATTTCGTCAAATTCGGAGATCTCCGCGGAAGCAAGTGAAAACCTGTCAAATTTGATTTAATGCGTCAGTTTGGTCACTTAAATTGATTGACAATCTTTCAGGCTTTTCAATGTAATAAACGATGTTTAATGCGGCACCTCTAAGCGTGATTTAATACCGATTTACACCGGCTTAAAAATGTTAAGACCCTAAAGCCATTGACATGAAATCAATAGGCCTAGGCTAGCCTAAATCCCTGCAAAGGTCTTATTGTCTGGCTTGATAGCCTGGTCCTGCCTAGCTAATACTGTAGTAGCCTAACAATCGGGTGTGGTTACCTAAGCTTATCGTTTAGAATTTTTAAGCAACCATCAATAGCCTAGATCAATCGATCCAAACCTAATAATAAAGTCTACGGCCTACTATTATATCGGTATTTAGTTAATCCCATGCCATTGTTTAATGATCGATCATTTTGTCAGTTAAAATGATACTAATATACAGTAGTTTATTGGCCTAGGCCTATATTCGCTAACAACCATGCTCGTTTAAGAATAGGACTAGAGATATTGTGCAATATAGGGAATTTTCCCTCGGGTTCTTCCATTTACAGGAAGTTTTTTTTAATTGTTTATTTAAGTTTAAATGTTATAATGACGAATGATAAATCATGCGATCCCTGCAAATTATATTATAATGAATTTGCCTTACAAAAGAAAATAACGGTATATACCAGGAATAAAACACGAAAGTTCACCATAAACGTATCATATTGCCCCCAAGAAAATGGAACGGTCCATGTGTTACAATGTGATTTGTGATTTCTGTATATCAGCTTTAAATAAATGTCTAGTTTTACTTGCTGTGATGTAATTTTCCATTATCAAATACAATAATTTGAATAAAACACACAAGAAGTATAAAATATTAAAGAATTTTTATTTTCTTTAGTACAATTTTAAGAAAATAAGAAACATGAATGAAACAGGATATGATGAATGTGTCTTATATAGCCAAATAGGTCTTTCATTTTAATTCACTGTTTGGTAAGGCTATGCAACTGATAGCTTTCAGGCGATGTTTTCAGAATGTTTCTGGCTTGACTCCGAACACTTTTGTGACCTCTGGTTGTAAACTGGAAGGTTGGAAGAGCACCTCGCAAAATTTTGCAGAGTGAGTCATCAAGAAGGGCTCCGCGGAAATTCGCGGAATCGGTGTATTTTCGGCGCGGATTTGCGCGGAAAATGCCCAAAAAACAAATCGCGGAAAAACGCGGATTTTGGGTACATCGCGCGCGGAATTCACAGCTTCGAAGCGCGGATTTTCCCGGGCCCTACCGATACTGCAAACGGTTCGGCTCAACACTAATTTACATTACTGCTCACTTTGGCAATAATATTATTCACGCTGGATTGAGATGACCATTTATCAAAGCATGCATTAATATTCAAATGAAGCACCTTTCGTTGATCAAACAAGATGGCGGAGATTAGATATTTGGGTACTTTTGGTACCATAACAAACGTTTACCAGATATTAGCAAAACCTGTAGTGATCAAAACCTTTCTACTCATTAGTCTATGTTATGATGAATATCAAGGACTTTATTCAAACATGATGAAATAGGGCCTTGACAACCCTACTCGCGAATGTATTTGATGAGTCACCAATAAAATAAAGTAAATTCAGAATATGTACTACATGATTAAATGTTAATTCCAGAATTGGATAGAAAAATTCAAGATTCCCAAGATATGTGGATTTTGTAGGTTAATGGAATTTGAATGTGACCCCAACCCTGATTTTATGGGACTGAAAATATCTTTTAAAGCTCAGAAACTCATCAAAGTGTAGTTTAAAGGTGACAATTGTAAGAATTAGAATTTATGATTTTTAAATTTCTGGAATTAGAATTCATGTTAGAATTTGATGGTTAGTGGATGTTTTGACAACTTTTGTTGATTTTATTTACCATTTATTTAGTAATAGTTTATTTAACTTTTCATCAAGCTAATAATACTTTACTAGACTTTAGTGACTAATATTGACTAAAATTTCCTCTCTTTCTTATTTCTTGCAGTTAGAGAGAGAGCCTCGTCCATTCCCAAAACTGGTCATCAAAAGACAAGTAGAAAATATAGATGACTTCAAAATGGAGGACTTTGAAATTGTTGGATATAAACCCTACCCCAAAATCAAAATGCAAATGGCTGTATGAAACATAGTTTAAACTTCCATCCTGCAGGTGTTTACCAAGGATCATAAAACAGGGTAACCAACATGTGAAGTTTCCATAGCAACGATGATATGGTCTTTTTCATGGAATATATCTGGGATGAAATTAACGTTTTCAATGGGGATGCAAGTTTGTTTCACCACATATGTGCCATTACATGCCATTTTGATCTGCTGCCTATGGTACTTGTAAATATTCAAGGAGACTTGAAAATGGTTCAATGACTTGCGTTTCTTGTCTCTGTTGCGTGATTCCATTTCCAATGACTGACAATACTGACATGCTATTGGGAGTCCCAGCAGAGTCCACAGTTTGGCATGATTTTCTACTTTTCTCATTGTATATGTATATATGTATAGTAGTTTCTGTAACTTGATCCAAGGTTCAAAATCGCATATATTTCCCAATCAAAGGCAAAACATGTAATTGTTGATTTTGTATGTTTTTATAGCCTAACACAATAAGACTTAAAATGGCACTTGGTTATCGTAAATCAGATTTTTTTTTTATCAAACTTGTTGGTATGGATATATAGCATGTTTACCTGTATGTTTGATTTGTTAAAGACTTCAAATGATGCACTTACTTGTATTCATGTACACATAAAACCTCTGTATATCATATTGACACAAGTAATAATTGGATTTTGGTTAAGAAAATGGAGATTGTTTGACTTGATTCTTCCCATTCATTTTTGGTTTCGATGATAATCATAACCTTTGCAGTCATTCTGGTGTGTGTGTGTGTGTTCGCCTTGATTGTAAACATGATAACGCAAGAAGTGCAACATGGAGAGACTTCATACTTGGTATGTAGGTTCCTCATATTGCGTACAAGAACCCTGCTGTTTTTGGTAGAGGTCAAAGGTCAATTAGTGGTCAAAAACTAGTATTTTGGCAATAACTTGAGAACGAAATGTCCGTTAGAGTTGGGAGTTATGCTATTGTAATCCAATAGTCGACCCGCTTCCGGGTGACCTTTGACCTCAGTTTGACCTCCGGTGA
>JAODAF010141230.1:0-10366 GCA_027574765.1 Molpadia intermedia | reverse complement strand
GGGGGGTGGGAGCAGCTACACCCTGATATAGTGTAGACATATCAATGCACTGCATGAATCAAGTCGAATAATTAACGATCCATAAACATGTAGCGACAGATCATTCGGAGCCTAATCTCGTATACAATAGTAAACAGAAGTATTAAAAGCACACAGTGCAGGAAATTATGAAAAGCGATATATTCAGAGTATGGTACACGTACATGAGGTCGTGTTCATCCCCACCCTTGTACATTCCTGTAAAATCTATTAAGATCCTATTAGATATATGTATTATAATGCATTTAGGCCTAGGTGCAAAGATAAATATGTAACGAAAAGTTATTTTTAGTTTTCGCCACTACGGCCAGACCTTCTCCTATTTCAATCTGATGCTGAGCACATCTTCGAAAAGTGGTCTGACACTAAGACCAAGAAATGAATTTCAATAATCTACGTTAGAAATCAATTAATATACCCGGACTGTTAGATGAACGCACAAAAGAAAAAAATATGTTTTTATGTTTCTTCGTCTGGAGGCGAAAGTTACCTTTGTCTAGCCTCACGTGGCATCGTCACGAAAATAAATTATTCAAAGTTTCAGACCCATACAATTTTATGTGAAATTGCGTTGAGGCTCAGTCGTTTTGTGAAATAATATCCCACGTGAGTTGAAAAGGGCACTGAGGTCATGAGCCGTTAAAGATACCGGTACATCATGAATATTCATGAGTCATTCATCCAATACAACAGAGCCATATTGCTTTAAACGAATTTAAGAGAATTTAAAACAAAATCTCGGAAAAAACATTCCCAAATGCACGTTTTGTTTTCTTAGCATTTAAGTACCTTGTTTTAAATTAGTACCGGTAGGCCTACTCCTTGAAACTTAAAAACTAAATGTTCATGATGAGTTTTATGATTAGTTTACTCTAACCGTAAGATTTATGCTTTTCTTATTTAATAGAGAACCTCGTGGGATATATTTGGAATTAATTTGCGTGTTGCGTGACGTAACCGACGTTACGGGAAAGAGTATGTTGAGTGTATTAAAAAAAAAATTGTGTATTAGTGTATTACGGTAAACTTTGTTATTTAGCAAAGACAACGTTACATTGCCTCTACGTCGATAACAAATTTCAACGTCACAAAAACGTACATTTACACAACATTGAAATGTACTTCAGGCTTTTGAACAGAGATATCAAATAAACAAGATAAAATACAAAGTGTATTCTCTGAATAAAATAATAACCAGCACACGTATTATGGTCTGAGCATTTAGTGCAACTCAAGTTAGTATTTATTTGAAATTTAAAAGGAAATTGTATATTTCTTAAGATATATAAATGTCTGTACAATTAGAGAGAACAAAAATAAAGAAATACAAAAGAATTACAGAAAAAGTACTGTCAATAATTGACAGTACTTTTTCTGTAATTATTTTGTATTTCTGTATTTTTTCTCTGTAATTGTACAGATTTTTTTACAGTGTAGATAATATTATCTTATTATTTTACAAATGTTTTCTCTGAAACATAATTACCAGTGCACGATTAATGGTTTTGCATTTCAAATCAGTATTTCTTGAAACTTAGGGAAGCGTCGATATGTTGTTTTCATGATTGGTTTATTCTAAAAGCACGATATTTATACTTTACTAACTTAAGAGGATCTCTCATTGTATATTTCCTTGAAATGACCTCGGTGCAACTTGGTGAGTAATCGTTTCCGACGTCACGGAAAACTGACAGTCTGTGTTTGACAGCCGACGTTCTTTTACAACAAAGACTTTGTTTGTTACGATAAATATTTCAACGTCACCAAAAACGTGAATTACGATTACATAGGCATAAAAAACAAGTAAAGCATATATATATTATTATGCAAATGATCTCTGAAAAATATAATTACCAGCGCACTTTTCTGTTTTTAGCATTTATACGGTAGTGAAAGGTTTTCTATGTAACATTTTCAACATAAGCACTTAGTCAGTTAATTAACGGTGTATGTTATATGAGACAACAAAAGCAAGATAATATGAGTATTTTTGAGTATATTACTTTCATGACCAGCTGTCTCTACAGTACATTATGGTCATGTAGTTTTACGCGTACAGCAACGTTGCATTGCCTCTGCAACGTTACCACAAAGTCGGTAAAAATAACGTCACCTCGACGCTGTTGTATTTGATGACATTGGCCAGCAAGCAGACGATCCTGATTCGACAGGGCCTCAAACCGAAATCGCCTTAGTCAAAATCTCACGACCTTAGTAAACCATGACATTTCACAAGAAACAGTTCTGGTTGACTCTGCGTGGCTATAGGGACACGTAATATTATTATGTAAGGATGCGTGTGGATAAATTATTAGTTGTAATTTTTACGACAGATTGCGAGAGTTTTAGGTATTTTAACCAGGGTTGCTATTCGCGAGAGGAAAGGATGGTGTCTATTGATTCAATAATCTGTTCCCTCCATAAAAACCTTCAAGATGGCAACTCTGGTCATATTAACTACGAATATCATATTACAATGACCAGAGTAGTATAAGTTGCATATTGACCCCGGCCCTTTCATTCACATGTATAATTTAGATTGTACCTACATCGCGATAAAAACTATGTTTTTTAACAAGGACACTACCCAAGTCCTTGTTGTGGTTTAAGGTTGCTTTGCTACCGGAGATTTGCAGTTCGTGTTTTAATAAATCAAAACAATTTGAACAAACTGAAACTACGAGCGGCAAAACACTTCCGATTAAGGGGATTGATGTTGAGCAATTCGATGGAATTTAATCACGACAAGTTTATTTGAAGCAATTTTATTTATCTATACGTTCGAATATATCACATTTTGTAATGATGAAATATAGTTCAACAAACAACGAGATAGGATATGACGCAAGGAAGATATCAGCCACGCGAGGTTTAAATCAATTTTATGGTGATATTCTTCCCACACGAGAAATTTTCAAAATACGTAGTTTCTTGGAATATATACCGGTACGATCTGAATAGTCTGTATTTCAGTAGCAAATATGACTAAACGCAACCATTAATCTTCTAAAAACGTATGGGTAGTCAACGTTTTGAGCGGCGTTCATCAAAATGACTCTGAATTTGTCACCGAAATCGATAGTTTGCCACCTCGCAGTATTCTTCTATAATATCCCTTATCATTCTCCGTACCCTGTCGTATCGATCGAATCAGTAAATGTGCACGCAGTGACGTAAGTCTCAAATTTCCAACTTCACATTTCGGCAACGCTACAAAAAAGGACATTCGCTGAGTTGACAGATGTTAAGACAATAACTTTTTCAATTATGTTTATTAACGCAGGGAGGGAGAACCGATTTAATTGCCTCTACTTCATCATTGACCACAACTTGTCAGTCTACCGAAACAAGAAGTTGGGCTGTTTGGCTGCACACAATCTACTTCGTGAGTTTCTTATATACAACCATAAGACAAACATGAATTGTAATTAGTTATATTATTAAGTATGATTCAACATATTTAAAATATATTATAACATTATAAAACCTCGGATCCAGAAAAAAACACGAAAAACGTGTAGTAGCATAAGCGTAATCAACAACTTTGCGTCATTCATTATCGCAAGCCACGGGGACATTTTTCGTTGAACAGGTACCGTACAAAGGGATGGAGGAAGAATATTTTCTATTAACTATTGGTTACATAGATGTTCTTTGGTAATCACAATAACAATTAAAATATGTTGACAAATATAACGTAATGCCGGGAGATTATTCAAGTATTACCCACCACAGCGATATGCCCGGCATAAGATGTCAAATATGATATACTTTTAACTTTAATGTTATTGCCCCGACTCAAAGAAAGTATTTTGAGTTTCACCCGTATCTTTGTCATATACCATTTGTCAAATTTATCCAGGGCCATATTGTCTTATATTGTAAAATTACATTTATATTCATAACTTTGATTTTATAGATTTTATTTCTTGATTTTGAATGACTTCTGTCCCTCTTTTAAAATCAACCTCATGATATTCTCCAAGCGAAATGGTCATGCTCCGCGCCTTGTAATATAGTTTTTTTTTTTATAGTTTTTGCTAAGCACAACTGTCTATTTTGTGCTAATAGCATTAACTGTCCCCGAGACTCTGATAGCTTATAGTATTCGAAGAAAAGCAACCATAAATTAAATATCTGTATCATCAAAGTTTGAACTCCCTATGGATCCCTCTTAAGGAAAATAGATTTACAGAAGCGCTATTCTTGTACAGGTTTGACAGATTCTTGATGATTTGAAATTCCGGGGATAAATTCGCATTGCGCTCTATTATCATTACATTACATTTCTACACATTTAGGGGATTTCCGTTGTTTCGATTTCATTTTCCATTCAGGGGTAAAGTGTTAAAACTATTTGAAAAGGCACCAGGGCCGGTGCCGGATTGAGGAAGGGGACGACGAAGTCGCAGTACCTCCCTAAATTTAGAGGTCCACATTTTTCGACAACGTCAAGTTCAAGCGTCAAAACAGTGCTCAGATGTTCTTCATTAGTGGCGAGAGGTACCGTAACTGGTAACGAGCTGCATAGTCCCATTAAATATCTGTAAAATTGTAGAACCAACCTAAATGCTCATGGGCATGGCATTGTTTTACTGTAACAACATTAGGTAATAGCTTGATCCCTTTATTGATACTGCCAGACAAGTAAACCAGTCCATAATGTTATCAATAAGCCCGTAGACGCACGGAGGCTTTGCTGCATGTACAATCCCTTGAGCTCTATTGACGGCAGTATAACATAACCACGGGCACCTCAGTGATCTAGTGAGGTCTTAGCTTTCCAAATTTTAGGGGAACCATTGGGTCACATGTGAATCACTGTTGATCAGTAAAGGGCTAATTCAGTTATTGATGCGAAGACTGCCCTTAGATATAATCGAGGCAATTCAAGACAATTCAGGCTACGTGATATTAGTAAGTTTAGTTTCTACACGTATATTATCACAAATTGGTCTGGACAAGGAAGTTTTGCGAATTGCTACTTGTCAATGTTTGACAAGAGATTGAAGAGACGATGGAATGCCCAAATACGTGCTTACAGGCAAAACTCACACTCACATCACTATGTATAGATTGCAGTCTTTATTTACACTAATTAACCAAATCACACAATTAAGTAAATTACGGCGACGACGGTATATCGCGCTTGAAGTTGGCTATTGCATAAGATAGCCTAACTTCAATGTAAAATCGCGAATACATTAACTTAATATTTTAGAATGTTATGTTACTTTTATCAGAATATGACCAAGTAATACGAATGTATGGCCTACCTATATGTCATGTGAATATGCCAAGGGTATAAATAATATACAAAACCGAATTATATGCAGAGCGGTCGCGAAACAACAAACATGGATCATGAGAACGAATCACAATCGAATCACAATTGGGGAAGGGAAAGGGGTACATATCAGTGTCTCTGCTTCTTTGTCTGCTACTCTGCTTCATGTAAAACATATACGGTACTCCACCCTACCCTCTACAGAAACAAAGTATATCTTAATATGTTTGAACGAAATTTGATTATGGGCAATAAGAACGACCTTGAATTCTGAAGTAGTGGAAACACAATCAAACGTTACCATGAATACATCATTTATATCATATTATCGCATATAGCATATATTATCGAACTAGGAATCACGTCATATAATTATGTTCATGAAAACTAGCTCTGACAAATGTTATTGGCCTTTTTTCGAAAGTAGGACTGTCATGGGTTTACCCAAACGAACGTTGAACTACGATGATCCCCTAAGTAAAAATTAAAAGAAATGAGTAGCCAATCGAATGATATCAATTATTAGCACGAAGGGTGACGATTTCCCTGACAGAGTTTTACCTATTTACCTGTTGACAATTAAAATACATACTATTTTTAAATGACTTCTTCATTTTTTCTCTTCTTAGAAGCAATCAACAAATCATACTCTTCATCAGACTTTTCAATCAGCATTGCTTTTGGCGCGCTTTACCGCCTGACTCCATTACTGTAAATGGCGGGAGATTGATTTGTCAAAATGACGTCATCGGGTCGTTAAAACACCCGCGGTTGTTGTGAATAGTCTCCCGGCTAGTGGGGTAGTGATTAACGAGACAGGGTGCTTATAGGTGAATCAAGTGCATGTAACTTCATTATCGAATGACGGAAGTTCATTTCAGGTAGATCATTATAAATTGATGATGAAGACATCATATTCGAGCCAAGAATATTTTAGTATCTGATTGATACTAGTGTTGTCTACTAAACTAATTAAAAAACACCACTACGGTATAAACGTTTGTCAATTGTACGATGAAAACAAAAAAAATACCCATATAGTGTCGTGTTAAACATCCGTCACCCCAACCCCCAAGAAATATAATCGAAATTAACTATTTTCCATGAAACTGTTTAAAAGGGTATACTTTGAATTCACACCAAAATGAAACTTGCCTTAAGAAACTTCATCGTACACGAGTCCTAATCCCGATTTCCAGCACGAAAGTTTAACTAGTGGCTATCTTGAACCAACAACTGTATTACATTCTATTTTGTCAGAACTAAAGTATTTACCTAGAGATAAGTGCATCTCTACTTACTGGACTGATTCTGGTGATCGTACTTTGACAAATATTTAACCTTAAAGTAATAAAACTGATTATCCTTCCACCACTGCCTGTAAAGTGTCGTAAGTTATAAGATGTACCCTTATCTGATTGATTAAAGACGAACAACGGTGATTAATTACAAACGGTAAAAATTAACTAATTGTACCATGTAAGTCAGGTATAATTTTCTACACGTGGTTGTATAAGTTTTCTGCTTAAATTTATAATTTCCAGTTGCGAACTTACAGAAGCCACGAATGGATCAATCCGGGGGAGGATGCCAGGCTCCATAAAATTAATGTGCTCCAAAGTTCCCATACAAGAACCTGTTATGATTTCATCAACCAATTGTTCCTTAAGTGTGGCCCACTTAACAACCCAAGCTATAGACGCATTATGGAACCAAATTCGATGTAAAAAACCCGTTATAAAGAATTACAACCGAAACATTTCTCCCAATAATACGTGATGGAATAGATAATGGATACGGTAAGTGATGGAATATATATGTTGGCGTCCCCTAGAAGATGATGGTGACATTCCTTGCTAACACAATCATGGATGCGCCACACTCCTATTCCACTATCACACTGCAAGTGTTTCAAATTACATGACGGAAAACATTTGAACAACCATGTGAAATTATGAATTAGTCTATGTTAATATACCTCATCCTCTTTCGATATATTTAGAATTTGTCGAACGTCCTCTATATAGTCTACATCAATTTGCTCCCTAGAGGAGGTACATTTACGTATATCTGGGCGGTGAAGGGCACAATGAGGGGAAGGTCTGCCACTCGAGAGACAGTCACGTCAAGGAAGTTTATAATCGTTAAATGACTAATGATTTATGATTATGTAACACAAAACCCGAAACGCTACATATTAGTAGACTATACCTTGATAATTTTGGCCATGCGCAAAACCATAGAATTGTGATCATCACGTGACCATTTTAGCATTTCTAACAGATTGTGCGTGATTTTATATGGCATATAAAATGATGTGGGCTATGAATTTGACAGAACTTTAATGAAATTTTGACTCTATGAAGGTCATGCCATCTGTCAATCCTGTGGATGAAGTACTACTGTCGAGGTCGTGGTGGAAACAATAAACAAAGAACTGGTGACGTTCTTCCGGTGACCTACGACATTTGCTTCCGTTGTATTGGGGTTGGGTTGGAAATGTATTATCGACATTTTGAATAGTGAAGTTGGTATATAGTCGGTAAGAGTAGATTGTCGGTCGCTGGCATCTGTAAGGAATTCGATGAGTTTAACAGGACTAAGGGGTCGGTTAGATTTTTTTCTTCTATTGGACAGGCTTTAAAGGCTCAATATTAACAATATATGCAAGTCGTTTAAGGGAGTAGGGGACTATATGATGCAGTGTGTGTTGGTATATCGATTATCGTAGTTCATATTTAGAAATATCGATATATGCATATCCGTGCGACCGCGACATACCCACCATTCCCCCTATTACTATACGGCAGTTCAATAGACTTAGATTCCCAAATAACATTTCCCGATGCTGCTCGCGCAGGTTACAACACCGACCTGTACTATGGATATCATAATTGCCGTTCAGCAGATATATATCATAGCCTATATTCAACGGGAATCTTCTACGGTGAAAACTGTCGACCACACTAAGACTCCAGGACATCCTGGTCAACGTGCAGTGTGACCATAAGGCCGAACTGGATTGGGTAACCAGACGGAGAGTCAATCTTCCACCGTGTACTTTAGCAGGAAAAAACACAACTTGGTGCACGACACCGTGGGCCACCCTCAAGCGGTTTACTATATACAATCCGTCTCTTCACAAGTTTTCCCTGATCAGATGAAGCCAAAACTTGCTCTCTCCAGCTTAATTAACTTACATACGAGCCGTAATGTCGAAAACAATTCCAGGGTACCAAGGCAAGGGGTACACAACGACCGTTGCATTCCCCGACAGGGAAAGCCAACGGCCACTGAAATCCTGTAATTTATCTCCTATGTTGAACAGAGATCACGAAAAGTGATACAATCCAAACTGGAGCATGTATTTACCTTGCATGGGTCTCGCAGGAAAATAATGCATAGGCTATATACAACAATTAGACATACGAGGGCAAATGATACTTTACATACACATACAACGAGTGAAAAGTCTACCACGAGGACTCGAGGCCAGGACCTCCTGTTCAACGTGCAGTATATATGAACATTTGACGCTGAAATAGTGTTGCAGTACTAATCTACTATGTAACCGTCCCACAACATTATCCGAAAAGTATTTATAAGCCTATATCGTTAGTTCATTTAGCCATACTTACACATCATTATTTTAATATGTTAAGTTTGTTAAGTTCTTACAATCGTTGCTATTTATATCAATGTTTGCCAACTCTTTAGAAGCTGGAGGGTTTCAACCCTTGGTCAAAGCTTAAATGACGTCAGATCTTTTCACAGACAGACTCCCTCGGCTCGGATATTGCCTTGCTTAAATAAGAAGTTGCAAAGGGGATCATACTGATCTCGTGGCAATTTCATGCATCAATTGTGAGGTCATCTCAGTTTACCAAATATAACACAAACAAAGTAACCTGAGGCAAAATTTTGAATTCAAAATGACAGATCATTTAATATCGGGGATATGCAAGGTAACTCATTATAACAGTTGATGGTAATATAAATTTAACAATAATAGGTGAATGTATTTTAAGGGTTATTTAAAATATCATAATTATGGGTTTTAATAATATTACTGATTACATTTTGCTGATTCTATATTATTATTTTCCTCTTCTTGGCGAAAATACTATAATATATATATTATTTGTTATTATTCAAAAATATATAATTATTATACTCCATTCCAATATCGTTATTCATTAAGATATCAACAATATAAGTAGCCATGGAATCGATGAAACGAAGAACACGGATATAGATGTAGTACAGGCTAGCGATGCAACAAAGAAAACAACAATAGAAGTATCCATGTATAACGATATAACAAAGAAAACAACAATAGAATTAACCCTGGAAGCGATGTAACGAAGAACACATCCGCCATAGAAGTAGCTCTAGATAGCGATGTAACAAAGAAAACAACAATATAAGTATTCATGTATAACGATATAACAAAGAAAACAACAATAGAATTAACCCTGGAAGCGATGTAACAAAGAACACATCAGCTTTAGAAGTAGATCTAGATAGCGATGTAACAAAGAAACAACAATTGAAGTATCCTCGGATATAGCGATGTCACAACACTAGAAGTAGCCCTGGATATAGTGATATAGCAACAAAATAAATAGTGTTGTAACGAAGTAAGCAACCATAGAAGTAACCCTGGAAAGCGATGTAGCAACAATAGCAGTAAGCATGGATATAACGAGGTAACAAAGAAAACAACAATAAGTAGCGCTGAATAGCGATGAATCATGAAACTATAAGAAAGAAACAATAGAAGTAACCTGGGATATAGCGATGTAACAAAGAATACAACACTAGAAGTAGCCCTGGATATAGTGATATAGCAAAATAAAATAAAAGAAGTCCTGGTGTTTTAACGAAGTAAGCAACCATAGAAGTAACCATGGAAAGCGATGTAACAAAGCAAACAACAATTGCAGTAAGCCTGGATAACGATGTAGCAATGAGTATAACAATATAGGTAGTCAAGAGTAGCGATTTAACTAAGAAAAGAACAATAGAAGTAACCCTGGG
>JAODAF010141119.1:0-10366 GCA_027574765.1 Molpadia intermedia | reverse complement strand
CCACCACGGCCTGCCCAACAAGGACGAACACCCCTACCCCCCCCCAGGCTCCAACGACGATAATAACAACAAAGGCAGGGGCGGTTTGGTTACGCGGGGGGTTGAAGGGGGGTGGGGGGGGGGGGGGGGGGGAGAGGGGGGGAGAAGGGGGGGAGGAAGGGGGCGGGGGTTGGTGGAAACATTTCTGACAAAACATAAACAATATCAAAAATACAAATAAAGCGAAAGCAATAAGTTGACGTACACATAATAGAGGTATCACCCGTTCCATTTGTCTGAGGGCTTGTTACAATGGTTTGGGGTCGATTACCCAGAAGAAGTGAGAACCTAGCAAATCGTAGTAAAAGTGATATTTGAAAATATAATTTTTTATTTGTTTACAGTACTGTTGGAAATAATAATATAATGATATAGTATGTCGTATCTAGAAGATTATGTAGTTTATTGTAGCGTTAATTTTTATCTAGCTTTGAGTTTCCAGACAGCATCACTAAACAAATCACAAATCAATATCATCCATATGGTAATTTTATATAATAACAACCACACACCCTCAAAACCCTTCTCCACAAAAATCTAAAAATTTCTCTAAAAAATATTAGTTTATATCAATCGCTTATGATTTTTGGTTATCATATTCCTAGTTTCATTACGGTGTACTTTTCAAATAACGAGGGCGCACGTCATATTTGGAATATTCTAATTCGTCTCCGGCTCAACCGCTTGCGTCTGGGCCGCATGGGGATGAAGAGTTTCAAGGATGTTATTAATTTATATTCTGTAGCAGACTGGGTTTATTTCGGGTTAAAAACAACTACACAAGGACGAAGCTAAATATATAATTGTTGAATTATATTGTTGTGTTCATAACCTTTTTTGTTACACTTTCCAGGTCTTAAGCTCAATGTAACTTCATACTCGAGGCACACGGTTAATACACAATGTCGTCTCGGTCTTGGCGCCCCACCCCCACTCTAGCCCTAACCCACTCCCAATAAATGATAAATTGATATGCGTGTTGTTGACATTATCTCTGCAGTAACACGGACGTGTGTTGTGTATGTACTATGTATGTTGCGTACGGCATTGTACGGTACGGCATCTAACTTGTCGATTGGCTCCTATAGGCCTATATCCTATTTTGATTCCGTGGACCATATTTGGTGCCAGGTAGTGCATGCTTATGCAGTTTAAACGACGAGGAGTTTCTACTTATAATCCTGAAATATTGTTATGAATTTCTGATAAAGTTCAGTAAAAGTCATATTTAGTGGTTAGAGGTATTTCAAGTGATATAACATCAAAACTGGTCATTAGAAAATGGAAAATCTTGATACGTTTGTCTTTCCTTGAGGATATGGTATAATTAACAATAAACATCTATAATGAAATAAAACATCTATAATGAAATAAAACATCTATAATGAAATAAAACTTAACTGTGGCTTTTGGCTTTACTTTAAAACTGTATTTTTTCCATATTAAATTATTTGCTGAAATCCTTGAACATGATAACTTAAACCTTGGACTAGTTATTCTATTTGTATCAGATGACATGAAAACTTTTACTTTTTACAATGGAAATGTCAAAGTGCCAAGTTGCTGCAACTATTTTAACTTTCTATAAACGAGAATACACTGTGGCCCATCAACTCACCGACGGACCAATAATATAGTCTAATATGTGATAGGATGGTCCGCATTCCACCCGTCACTGATCGCAGTCGGATCGGCTTTGGCTGACTATGAAGAAATTATAGGAGTGTCTTACAATTTATTTCAGAAACATATATTTTTAATTAAAATAAATCTAGAACAACTATTGTTTTTTCTTGAGTACCGGTACGATTTTTTTCTTTTCTATCAGTCAAACGTTATTAAAATGTCGAAGACACAATTGATCAATGTTGATTAATTACATGCTCTGTTTGTATTGTTACTGTTCAAATAAGACACGGTTATTATTTCTAGGCCTGTGTACTAGTTCTATGGGTAGATTATATGCACGTGCCGCCTCTGAAAAAACAGTTAAGGCTGATTAAATTAATCGAGTAGTATGCGATCCATTTAAACGTCGCTCTAAGGCTCTTGCAGGCAATATAGGCACAAAGTACCTGCAAGCTAAGTAATTAAGGGTTGTGCCCCCTAAGCCCACTTAGGTACGTCCTTGGGCCGTGGAAACAGAATGTACGTTGTTGCTAACTGTCTGTCTGTCTGTTTTTGCCGAAACATGTGATTGAAAAGATCTGTCGTTTCAGAAGCATAAATGAACCATTACATAATAAATATTTAAATTATGTAACTATATGTTATTTAAATTTGGTCAATATGTCAACTTTCACTTTAATGTGACTGAAACTATAAAACGCATAGTAATGTTCACGAAATTGTCTAAGTAAAAAGTCTAAAGTCTAATTACTATAAATACTATTATTAACAATAAAACATTAATTGTAGGCCTACTTATCATCCAGAAATCACAGTATTTATAATCTTAAAGTTAAATGATAAAAGAACAAATATTTTAAATAATTTTTGATTTGGGGTTTAGAGAAAAAGATAGAAACTACAACATGTAAAACCACATGAATATTAAAGTTTAAGGAAAATAAAAAAGACCCAAACTTCCTGGAAGGAAGGAAGAAAGTTTACAGGTAAAGAAAATAAAAAAGACCAGGAAGTTAGGTAGAGGTATATTTTAAATTGCCGCAGGCTTTCGAGTATTCAAGTCAGCAAAGCCCTACGGCTTATTAGTTGCCAAATATGAGTTTGTTTCCTTTTAAAAGACATTTTCATAGAATTAATTGTTTAAATCATACCTTTAAACTTTCTTCAAGGGAGTCTTCTTGCTCTTAACTTAGTTAATAAGATAATAATCTGTTATTTAAAATCTGGATTACAGACGCTCTTTTGGACATGGTTGAAGATGCCTTTATTAACATTTCTAAGATTAGTAATACCGAATGCTTGTCTCAAAGGATTTCAAATTATGTATTTGAGGGAATAATTGAAGTTACCTTGATTAAATTGCTAATATTGGTGATGATTTTTGGTCCTGAATCCCCCTCCCCATTTTCTCCAAATTTGAATTGGTCTCAAAATATTCTCATATTGCTGTTTCAAATGAAACAGATGCACCCATTTTGTTTTCCGAACAAGGTGGGATTTTTGATTGTCTCATTAAAAAACACATTCTACTTCCTTCTAAAAAAATATAATCACTGAAAAAGGTATTTGAAAAAATGAAAGCAAATTTATTTAGGCCTATACATTCACTATTGGCACGCTGACGCATACGGCGTCCCGTAGATGAAGCATGCTAGTAGTGAAGAAAATGTTTGTCTTCCTCTTACATTTATTTGAAGGCGTACGATTAAATAACGACGCATGGATGTTACCGTAACTAAGATATCGTGTTATAGACCGAACCGTGTGCGACTGCATGTTTCACACTCCAATATTTTGTACGGTAATCGTTTGTAACAATAAATACAATTAGAAACTACAACGCAGTGATAAGTTGCTATATTTAAGATGTATTATTTATTACTGGAATTGTTTTAATATTATATTACATGATTCTAACTGCGAATTACCCCAATGGCATGCATATATTTTCCATTGATTTATTTGACCACTATACGTGTTAAGTGTCAACAAGATATATATAAGAAACTCAAAAATATATAAACTTAGTTGAAGTTGAGGGCGGTTCTCTGCTTAGAAAAAAATCTTTTTTTTAGTCCTCCGGTGTCTCATTTTATTTAATCTCTCACAAGCATACACATTTTACAATATCTCATTTAATATTAGCTTATATCGATAACTTACTACAATAGATATTATTGAAATTACATGAGGGGTTAACGGTAAGCTATACTGTAATCACATGTATTCAATAATTAAACAAGTCAGGGCAGGTCGAGAAAGCAGCTTTCAGCTTCTGGATTTGTTTTTCTTTCTATTCCTGTGATAAGTTAGTTCTCTTTATAACTTTAAATGATTCGACTTTATGTAAATTTAACATCATAATTCATCAGTTTTGCATGTAAACCCGTGTATTACTAACATTTTTTGTTTTGTTTGTTTTGTGACTACAACGTTTGAAAATGTTTACGTATTTTACAATTTAAATTTGGGAAGATAATGCATATTGCTTGACTCAAAATATGCAGTTGGAAACTGATCAAGAATTCTTAGATTTGATGGACCAATTATTAATTATAACATTTTGAATGTATCGCACACGTTGCCGTTTTTAGAAATCATTTTGACGTAGGGTGAGTTTAGTGGCGGGTACAGGGTTTGGGCGCTGTTGAGGGGCACAACATATTGACCGTCGTGTACAAAAAAATAAAATAAAAAAATAGCCAAAAAATAAATAAAACAAATAAAAACAAATATTTCCATATTTTTCTGGGAATAATATCTTTGAGATGCTATACTTGCATTTCAAGTTTGGTATTCTACTACACTGCTTAAATAAAATGTGCCGACCATATTATTCTGCATAATGCCATTTGACAATGTAAATGTTTACATCATATTTAGCAATTTACAACATATGCCATTTTAGCAGATTTATGTTAATTCATATTGACCACATTAGAAATCACAATAGGCCTACTGCATGAATGAATAACGATTTTCTGAGCTAATTAGTCACATCAAATATACCTATTATTAAATTATCTCTGTTCAAATGAATGTAGTAAAACATGCAAATACAAATAATAGCTTAATTTTGAATCTAAGCCCCCTTACACAACCAAAATTTTCTCAAAGGGGAAGGGGACGCCCCAACCCTTAGACCCCTCCCCAGGACAGCATTCAGAAAATACATTGCGCCCCTCCCCCTATCAACAAATCCTCCAAACGCTCCTGATGAACGTGATTAGGGCTCCGTTACTTAATTTCAATAGTGAATGAATGGCACGAGTGCTGGATTGTAGAAATGTGTGACGACAGTAGTGTCAGCAATACAGGGTCACTGTATCAGAGTAATGGCTTGGTCAAAATAACTCATCCATACCGCCAACCATCCCAACCTTCCACATCCCCAAATGAGATTGACAGATAATATAAAATTGAGATTGCCATACTTTAACATTATACATTATTGTGCCAAAACAGAAATCAGTTGAAACGGATCAAAGGCGCATTTAACTTATTCTGGAGACTATAAATTTCAAATAGCCTATGTGACCTAATCAGATTCAGACAACAAGAAGTTGTTGAAAACTATATAGCCCTGTTTTGACATAATAAAACCATTTATGCATGGGGATAAACCCAGTGTACCGGATCTGAAACTATGGAAAGAAAACAAGTGCGTCAAATACAGGAAGTAAATTATCATAGTATATTGACATTAAATATTGAAATGAAACAGATTGTACTTTCAATTTATCAAGATATCATTAAATTAATGGTTAAGGAAACTGACAGACTGATCATAATATGAGTTAAATGACTGGAGTTAAATTGTGTTTGTCGCAGTGCATATTTGAAAGTGGAACCTGCTGCTTTCACGCTTCGTGCTCAGCATATGAGATTGTAGTAGGTATCATAGAAGACGGCCTAACCGTTGTGCCCTTAATGGCAAAAGGTACCATTAAAATAAACCTGTAGATAAACCTGCAGTTACCACCTACGCTATCCCATATAACTGTGACCAGCTAGAATCAATTGTACTACTCATTGCTGGCGTTTAAGTTTCCTAAGCATTATGAATCTCATGTGTCTCTAACACTTTCCAAAATTTAATGGTTGACTCGTAGAGTCAATGGGCTATTGGGGAGGTTCCGGGTCAAAGCCATAATGGGGCCACGCGCCAAATCCCTCGGCATCTTTCACGATATCCGAATTTTTCAGGTAATCGGGGTTAGTCAAGAGTTCATGGTTACATTTAACTCAAACATAACGATGGAAGAGGAGTGAAACTGAAATGTTTTCGAGCTTTACGGATTAAAATCATGAAACTTGACTGCAAAGAAGATGATAAGTTTTATTCGACAAAAGCCATGTCCTTCGTTGCTCGTTTAATTTGGCGAATTTGCTGACAACCTCAAAGATTTGCCGAATATGAACAGAGGTTGGGGTGTTCTCATGGGAAGCTTTAGACCTTACTTTATATTGGATTTCCCGTATCGCGTAAACCGCTGTTAAGGAAATCATTGTCAAATGCAACAATTAAAATTACTCTTCGCTGGATAGAGAATTACTTTGAAGACCTGAAACCTCCAAGCTCGAATCACTCAGAATTTCTTTAATATTCTGGAATCTTAATCCGAAATAACCATTATAGAAAATACACCAATAGTATTATTATACGAAAACCATTGTGCAGTAGTAACCGAGTCTGGTATATATATATCTCAAATCGCCCGAATAATATTGCAACGCAAATTTAATACCGCCATTTTCACAACAAAAGTCCATCGCAACAAACCTCTATATTAACATCCCTGCTTTAATTTGTTCATAATATCATGTTTGGATATTTTTTGTTTATTGAATGCAAGAATTACCTCACCCATTTCGTTTTACTTTTCATTTCCGCCGTAAATCGTTGATATTGAGACAATAAACTTTAATATATCACCACTTTCTTGTAGGTATACCGTATACGCATATCCATATTTATATAAGCCCGTTTGAAAATTAGGGAATAATTGTATGCAACGTACGTCCTTGCTGAAAAGTGGGGAATTTAGACCCCCTTTCGCGAAATCTCCCCATGGTCCGTACACAAGTGCTTAAAGCATATTCACTCTAACCAAACACATTTCACTTTGCAAAATTTTCATTCTGGGTGGCCCTTTAGCGTCTTTTGCAATTTGTAAAAATATAAAGGACATAAAATCGATGTTAGCTTGTCCTTCACATGAATGTAGTAGTAGCAAGACGACGACCAAAAAACATTTACACCCTGCTAAGCAGTCTGCGCCTCTTGTACGACAGGCGCCTAGGCACTGCACAGCAATGGTCGACGAAAACGATTCTGCATTGAAATCCAGAAAGTTTTCATTTTCTCGTGGGATGAGAGTGTCACTTTTCTTACTCCTCTTTTTTTGTGCCTTTGTCTCTCTATCCAGGTATGACATGGCTAAAGGTATCCATCGATCTATGATCTGGTGTGCAGTATTGCTTTCTATATTTGTTTTGTACGCTATGCGAAAACATTGGACCAAGATACTACCGGTAATAGGTATGCTAAAACTTAATATTATTTAACCAATTATTTTTTCTGCGAAAATGTATGTTCCTTTGTTTTAATACAAAACAATTCTTGCGGGTATTGTCACAAAAACGTGTTCTGTTGGAATCAGTATACTCTTGTATTTGCCAAGATCTGTGGTAATAAAATGCTGTTGTATTTACCTTATGACGTTCGTACTAATATCTCTCATCAAAAGGACTGTCTCGTTCATTTAAGGATCTTTATAAGCCTGTATTACATTTGAATATCTGTATTATTTACAGGTATAACAACATATTATCCTCGCAACCGGAAATATTTACCCCGTCATCGTATTAACACAGGCATGCACCAACAATTGACAGCACTAACAGAAAACACGGGTAGGTAAAATCACCATCATCTCGCTAAAGATTGTTTTAATTTTGTTTGATCTAAGTTAAAAGTTAATTTAAGTTATTCAAACATGTCCATTTAGTCGTGGATCAACCCAATGTATCTCTTGTTCTGTAATGGAATCTTCCTGGTATCGGTCAGTCACCTGCTAATTTCAAACGATCTTCGCATTAAAACCGTTTTATTTGTTTCGGGATTAATTAGAGTAGATAATATTATTAAAAGCTAAACATCTTTGAAGGCTGACGTAACCATGACAGAGGTCAGTGATCCGGATACATGAAAGAATATTGGTTTGTCCTAGAATTGGATACCAAATAGTGTTACGTTTATATGTTATGTTCTATCCTTAACAAATCACTTTGTGTTTCTCTTTTAGATAAAATAACTAACATTATTCAGTTCCAGCAAGCATTGCCCAGAATTACAACGCAGCCTATTGACATTGATGTATTTGTGCCTAATGTTACATATCTGTACGATAGGCTAGTACTTGTCACTGGATTCTCACAAAATCACTACAGTGAAGCTATGGGATTCATAGCAACAGCACAGAAGTATATGCCAGGGAAGAAAATTATAGTTTACAACCTTGGAATGCCTGAAGATATGCAAGTAAAGGTACTTTAGTATATACATAAGTCCTAATGCTGCGAGACATTATATGCCGATTTAAATATAGTTTGTTTTATAAATTTACAATTATATATAGTGACGACCTCTGTGCAAATTTTGGGCAAAGGTATATCTATAACAACATCTCGGCCTAAAATGCATCATAAGTCTTCAAATAACTTACCGCAATATGTTTATACTCGCCCCTTCTCGCTCCTTCAAAAGCATAATGCTACTCCCGATGTGCTCATGACATGATTGATGAACATTCAAACTCAATAACATCGTAGAAGAACGATAAGCAATGCCAGGCGCGGATCCAGGAAAAAATAAATAAGTATACTGGTTTTGAGCAACGATTTAAGGTATTTCTGCTTCATGTTGCCTGTTGGCAATGGATGCTGTAACCATAACATATATCCATGTCATTTGGCTATAGTAACGGAGTACAATATACATTTTACCTTGCTTTTGAATTATTATGATAAGTAGGGTATTTATAGTATTCCCACATTTCCATAGCTGGTATAGAGGTTATGGGCGGCTCTATATGACATTTGCTGTTACAAAGGGCTATACAATTATATATCTATCTATCTATCTGCTTCCTAAATAATTTTTAATACAAATAAATATGTTTTTTTTTAAATTTATTTATGCTCTTAGAACAGTAGAAATGCCAATAATAGGTGGCTCAGAATGCTGATTTTTGCACATAACATCTAAAACCCAACAGCCTGTGAAGTGCCATTTCTTGCAATCTATGAGTCATGTTTAGCAAAAATAACTCAAAAATGTTCGCCACTATGTAGAAAACTTGTGGGTTCTCTCTTAGTGCATAATCACCAGAGTGCATCTAAGGACCCTCAATGATTCAAAAATTTCACACTCCAGACTAACTCCAGAATAAGATACTGGATCATTAATTTACTCAAGTCTAGTATATAAACAATCCTGGAACTTTGAGAGAGTATAGAGTATTGTTGCACCTACAAGCTTCTGAAGTTATGCCCATAAGTAAATTTCGGTATCAGAACCACTAAACGTTTGCGTTTTCTGGTTATATGTTGTATAACTTTATCCGCCTTAATTAAAAACGTCAATATCGGGCAAACTAACCAAAAAATAAGATAATTCTTGAACATAAATTTACTTTAAAAGTTGCAAAATATAGCACCAGATTGCATCTAAGGACCTTTATTTATTAAAAAATTAAAAGGGGATGGGGACACCCCATCCCCTTAGACCCCTCCCCCAGGACGGTGTTCACAAAACGTATCAATTTTAATAACAACCTGAGTCGGGAATTTTTGGACCCCCCCCATACGGAAATTCCTGGATCCGCCCCTGCTCAGCCAGTGAAGTGAAATGATTTACTCGATCAGTCACAAAGTGTAGATCACGCAAATGCAGAAACATTTATGCTTTTCACTACGTCGGTCATTCAGTAGTTCATTCAGGTGAATTAAGCTACTGTTAAATCTGTCACAATACAGAAAACCAAACAATGTATCGAACTGTTTCTTATACTTGTGGCACATCAGTGTCTTTGACGACGTGGTAAAATGATATTAGTTCGAAGCAGAAAGGAACGCCAGTTACGCAGGTTTATCAAAGAACGTACGTGATTGCGTGATTACGTGAGCGTTGATTGCGCAAGATTTATGCTGTTTGTTGTTTCAATGTGATATGATCACCGATCTCTCTAAGAAATTAGAGATCGGTGGATATGATAGCAAGCAGTGTTGTCAGTTTTAGTGATCTCGCTCCAGATCTAGGGATTTTAGTGATCTCGTGGCAATAAATTCAAATAGGGCCTAGGTCCGAGTCCTATAAAAGGTTGAACATATACGAAAGCAAATGGCAAGTAAGTAGGCCTATATCACAATAAATAAGCAAAGTAGGCATATATATATATATATATATATATAATAATAAAAATGGTTTCCACGTTTACTCCTTATATATATGAAAGGAAATTGATTTATTTGCAGATTTTAGTCGATATATTAATGAGAAATTCTACCCACTAGAAGTACTGGCACCTTGCCTTTATGAACAAGGAAAAGAATTTTTAAATGTTGGGGAAAATTGAGCACGAGCAGGACTCGAACCTGCGTCTGTAGCTTAACGTGCCACAAGCTCTACCGACTA
>JAODAF010141008.1:0-10367 GCA_027574765.1 Molpadia intermedia | reverse complement strand
GACTTGACTCTGACTCGGGTAAGCTGAACTAGGACTTGACTCGGACTCGGGTAAGCTGAACTAGGACTTGGTTCGGACTCGGGTAAGCTGAACTATATGACTTGGCTCGGACTCGGGTAAGCTGAACTAGGACTTGACTCTGACTCGGGTAAGCTGAACTAGGACTTGACTCGGACTCGGGTAAGCTGAACTAGGACTTGACTCGGACTCGGGTAAGCTGAACTAGGACTTGGCTCGAACTCAGACAAGAAAGATTCGACTACCGCTCTGATAAACCCTTAATAAAAATTAAAAAAAACATTTATTATGTAGAAAAGATGTTCCATGTGAACCATTACTGATTGCCGTATATATACTCTACTAATACAGGAACAAAACACCACCAACCCCTGTATCTCGTTGAAAAAACACAAGAGCACAGCAGATATTTTACTTCGCATAACCTTTATTGCATTCATTTCTAAAATAGTTAAAAATTTCTAATAGTGGAAGACATTTTAATAGGTGATTTCATGTACAGCTGCGTATTACCAAACTAACCTATATAAATGTACTTGGGTCGAAATTATCATTAATATCGACAAACATCTACAAATAAATCAAATTCTTTTCGTTATATATAAATGTATTTATAATCTGAGAAACATATGTACATCTACTGTTCAACTGCGGTAGACCCAGGGGAGGCCACCGGGCCCACCGCCACTTTTCCACTGGGAAAGCCTTATCTATTAATCAATATAACATAATAATGTATAAATGGTGCACAAAATGACTTCAATTGGAGCTTCATTTTGAGACAATTTAGGAAGGGATAAACAAACCCCGCGTCACACCGAGCTTAGCTCAAATTGTCTCACAACCCCACCCCTCCCCCCCACCTTACTTCAAAAATCGCTTCCCCGCCGTTGCTATTGTTCCACATGTTATCAGTGATAGGCGTATGAAGCTATCCAAACATGGGAGAATGTGAGGCTGACGTGATATTAGACCACTTCGGGTTTTGAACTGGGTGTTTCCATAAATTAGGGTAGGGACTACCAACTTGGGACATGGTTAGCCCAAATATGAAACGTCATTTGTGAAAGCTGATAGTTTGTTATGCCATTCAATGTGTAATGTTTTAGGCGTCTATATATAGAACAAGTTATATATATATATTTTAGTGCAATTTTAAAGACAAAATGTGGATAAAAAGTTACTTTTATGTTTCCATGTTCCAGGACAAAATGTGTACATCATCATTGATAAATTATTTTATGAAAATCATATTAGAAAATTAAAGTCCTTGAAGCTATAGAAGTTAGATAAACTTAACATAATATTTATATGCTTATACTAATACTACCAACAAGATAAAATAGTTTTAAAAATGAAAGGTAGTTATGGTAATATGTATGTATATTATGACTAATCAATACAGAAATAAAATAAATAAACACTTTAGAACATATAAAAATAATAAAAATTCTGAATGTCCAAGATAGATTTGTAATGGATGAACACTCACAATGTAAAAGGGACTCCAAATGTGTGCTTGCATTTACACGGTTAATTCAATATTTAAATTAATACAGTTAATTCATAGGACCAAAATAAGAACAAATAAATCCAAGTTTGTTTACATCTACACTAAAATGACCACTGCAGATTCAATTAAATATAATCACTTCAAAATAGTCATTCAAATGTCCCAGGCTTTGGTGCTCCACTTACACGTGGAACATGCAACTGATTTTATGATTTATATGAATGATTTACACTTAGCCTACTCTTTCAAGTAATATTTTTAGTAAGTCTATATAAAATAGATCATATGCGAGCTCAAGCGTCATTTAATTTGTTGAAGTGGTATTGTTTTTCACAACTGGTCCGAACTTAAACCCATCATTAGCTCGCCGCTCGTTTTAGGATATGTTTATTAGAAACAGCCGTTTTGATTGTTGTACAATCAGGTTTATAGAAGCCACTAATTTTCGTTTCATTGCGAATGCACACTGTTCTTCACGATTAGTGCTCAGATGATAATACATATAATTTTCCTGGAACGATTGGGATTAAAAGTACTCGTTCAAATTTGAGTACGATCTCAGGGTGTACTATGTAACGTCATACAGTAGAAGAGTAACAGCAATTTGAAGAATTAACCTTTGACCTCGTGACCTAAATAATTAACAACAATTAGGTTAGGCGTTACCCTAATAAAGGTTCCAAATGATTCAGTATGTGATGTGCATGTTGCACGACATAACCCACTTCAATTATACCGAGCAATGCCATGACGTACATGGAAATGTCCTAACTCATACAAGTTGGCCACAAAGGAGTGATGCATGACACTAAACACATGCAGTTCAACCTTTCTTACGCTAACTCATTATCCCCCATTATCAGATGACTGACTGACTGACTGGCTACAATTCTATTCAACCGGGTCTTAGAAGTAAGCGTCACTGGAAGACACGCTTATGGCGTCCCCGTTACTCCACCTTCGCCGAATGTGCATCGGACTCGATTGAGTTTCGTCTCCTCCGAGCACAGAGATGACATCATTTGATTCTTCTCTTGCGGATAACCATTCGCGTATTCGCCTCTCAATATCTTCGTTTCGTAGTTTCTGATTTGGTGGTCCGATCGCTTTACCCATCCGACCGCTTCTTACAGAGAACGCGCTTTCTCCAGTCTGTCGACCGTCTGTAAACTCTTCTTGCAATAGGTCGATGAAAAGAAAGTCGGATTCGTCGTGAATGCTTGGACGAAACCTTTCAAAATCGGTACCTCTTGACGATGCTTGTGGTGAATGTTGTTGGTTCTTCGTATATCTACTGTTATTTGCAACGGGCATTTGTGTCTGGGATTGTGGCATGATAGCCCAATCATTGCCGGGCTGTTGTAGAGCAAACTGCAAGTCCCCTGCTTGGGATTGAATGCCAGTGTAAGAATAAGTGCTCCTGCCAGGTCTCAGGTGACGATGTTGCTGCCGATGGTGGTACGGAACTTGTGCTTGGAGTGTTGGTGAATGCACGTCAGCATTGGTATTTATGACTGGGTTGTGAGGGTTTTTTGGGTGAATGTTATCATTGCAATCACGCCCACTCACATCCCGTTCTGTTCCCCGTGCGTTTCCATGTGCAGTGTCGCTTTGTCCATAGTGCCCAATACCACTATTGCCATGTCGAGACTTCGACCGGTCAGTTGTCAGCCCAACAGATGTACCTTGGCCCTTTTTACCCTCTAAAATGACAGAATAAGACCCCGATTCGAAAGGTTTGGCAGATCCCGACTCTGGATAATACCTCGATTTATTATTTGACTCCCGTACGTTATCAGATGTTCCAAGGGCAATTTCCCTTCCCCCTCCTCCGCCATGTTGCCTGCGTAAAAGTTTTCTTTCTTGTCGAAGTCTGCGCTTTTTCTGCAGATCTTCAAAAACTTGTAAGAAGGTTCTAAGTAACCAGTATGTTATTTCACTTGAGGTTTTTCGTTTATCACATAGAAACGCGTGGCATTCAAGCAAGTTACTGTCAGAGTTACTACCAGTCCTGGTAATGATAGCAAATACATGTGGAGATTTTTCATCCGCAACACCGTAACAGATATTGTGCAATGGAATCAATACATGTTTCTCCTTTCCAAATGGACCGTTTTGATCCAGAAAATGAAAGCCTTTTTCGGAAACTGTTAAAGTTGTTTTGGGCAACCGCTGCTTGTCTTTCATCTTTTGCAGACATTCAACAGGATCTGAGATGAATTCCCGACCATATTCCCCTCGTGCCGGTAATTTTCCGAGGTACTGGACGTTAAATACTGGGCATTTTGAGCGCTCTTCCGAACGCTCTGTTCTTTCTCTCTGTAGAGGCGCATAGTCCTCCCTCGGTTTTCGCGCGCGTCCGATTCTTAGCGACGCCATACGACGGCTCCGGTGTTGGGGTGATATTCAGATTAGCCTCATTTTGCTTCAAAGTGACCTATAAAATAAAATAATGAAAATACTGCATGACTGTAAATTGTCATAAATAGTAAACAGAATGAATATGAATAATATGATTATGGTTAAGCGAATCAGTGTTAACGCTAAACGTTAACGTTAAAGTATGTGCATGGTGTCCCATTGGAGAGTGATTCGAGCCCTCGCCTCACCCCCACAAAAAATGAACAACTTTCATAATGGTCCGGGATCAATTAATGCTCCATGACAAAAGTCTCTAAACTTTTGGAAACTGGCATCATATTTAATGGAACTGACATCATATTCGGTGGTCCTTTCCGCGTTCTATAGAAACTTGGTTAAATGATTTGACTAACCAGACTACCAATAGACTTTGCAATACATACGCTTATTGCTGTAATAACAAGTATGTTAATTGTTTCGGTATTGCTTCTTTTCAATGGAATAGCATTATAAGATTTCGAGCAATGTGCATGGTTGAAATGCTTAAATTCGGGCAATATTTTGGACAAACTTGCACAAGCTTATGCGTGCCGCAAACAATCAAATACTGAATTCGAAAATGAATATATCCATAATATTAAGAACCTTTGGTTAATATGTTTTTAGTCTTAGCAACGAATGTAGATCATCTTATCATGGCTCCGATGCCGACGCAGCGAAGAAACCGTGTAAAGTCGGTGTGTGTGTGTGACACACAGGTCTTAAACACGAGAACTCAAAAACTAAAAATTTGATGGATAGTGTTTTGGCATATATGCTGTCATGATAATAATCCTTTATAATGTTGGTGTATATACCATTCATATTTATAACTGAGTTAAAACTTCAATAACTGCATAAGCACAGGGCCGTAGTTTTTTATACTTAATTGGTATAGTGATGTTAGTCAGGCACGTAGCCAGACCGGGGAGGCCTGGGGCCACAGTCCAGTTTCAAGGTGGGTGGGGTACAGAGTGCTTTGTTTGTTTTTTGTCAGTCAATAATGACATCTTGGATCATACCTGATAGCTATATAATACATGATAAGTTAGTTGTCCCTGTTGTTTTTTTGGCGCATGTTGCTTATAGGAGTGGGCGGAGTTTAATCCAACATTGCAGAAAAGTGAATTAATATTTCTGTATCTATTTCTGTAACTAAGCTTCACATTTGACAAGATCATAAAAGGGACAGTATCCTCCACCCTCTCTTTCAAAGTTACGTACTATATACTTGCCTATGCATCCCTAACTATGACAGCATTTAAATCTTAATTCGGTATATTTCAAATGACTAGTTTTAATAACTAGTTAACGTGTGCTTTGACAACCACAATAACAAACTAGGGTGTTCATATTTAATTATAAATTTTGTACTACAACAATATGCTTAAAATACAAAGTCAGTGAAGCAGGTTACTATATATAGGAACATAATGCCGCTGCATTCAGCACCGTGTCTGCAAAATTGATTTTGCGGGGTGGAAAACAAAGGAAGTGAGAGAAAAGAGAAGGTTCGCGTCAATGTTATCATAAGATGGCAATAATTATGTACAACCAAGCATCGGAATCATTTATGCTTCTGTTTAGGATTTGTTATCGTAATTCAACACAATATTGCAAAACCAATACAACATAAAATACATTCAAGCAGCCTGTGAGGTTTGTACCATCGGGAGCTTACTCTAGTGGTGTTCCTTGTTGGTGAGGGGAAACGGCATACAACGCATCAGTACAAGTATAACCGTATATCCACACCTTGTAATGTAATTCCAATACAACATCAAAGCATATGCCTATAACATATACACACAAAAATACGGAATTCCACAAAAAGAGGATTTGATATTATTTTTTATTGTACATAATATTCTATATTTAATATACTATTCCTTTCAATATATTGCATGATTTATATAATTCCATTTTCTTTGAATAAGCGTGAACTTTTCTATTGATCGACAATTTCGATTTCCTGAGCTACCAGGTGGCTCGCGTGTGATATATTCACACGTCGGGCACAACGTCGCCTGTCAGATTATATGCACTGTCGCGTTGTCACGAGAGTGAACAAATCGGATACATTTTGAACATAATCTGTATTTTTTTCTCTTTACATCGGGGATGAATACTTAATGGGGTGTGTTAACCGTGTGTGCTCCTTAATCGATTACAAGCAATTCGAGTGACAATATAAAATACCTCATTGTATAGACTATAGGGAATAACAGGGAGCGAAAATCACCAGGTTAAGTTGAGGGCTAAGCTAACACGTCGGTTGCCATATTCTTCTCCTTCATCGCTGTCACCTTCATTACCATGGTATCTAACGCAATATATACGTAATTAAAAAAGTAACACGCTGGTAACATTCCACAGTATAAAATTCCACACAAAGATATATAGGCCTATGTACAATACAGTAATGTTAAGAAGATCATACTATTACTGCAATGTTCCAATTGAGTGATGTTACTATTTACAATAATGACATTTTTATACTCAATTATATTGAGTCATATAAATAAAGCATGACTAATATCACCAAGAAATATATATTGAGAAACACATATTTGATCAAGTTTTATGACCACCGATAGTCGACGACAAGTCTGGGGATGCTATAATAGCATATGATCATATGGCTGATTCTGAGCATGCGCTCACGCCCCTTCTGGGCTCATTGTACGGTTTATCTAAGACCGTATGAGAGCACGTTCACACGAAGCTCGTCACTGCCACTACTATACGAGGAGGTGTTAACCGACAGGCCGATATGGAATTGGAAGGAAAGATCCTTCATTGAAAAAACGAAACAGTAATGGATATATAGGCATAATCACCACGAAGCGACTCATGAACGTGACCCGGATGTGACCTGCAAGCCCCATCGACCACATGCATTCAATTTACAGGCTGTTAATGTGTAATTGTTATATATACATTGGAAGTATTAATATATTTTCACTGTAGCATTTCCATATGTGTCGTTAACACGTGTGAATTGGTGTGTTATTATACTATAACGTACGGTACAGGGTAATTAATTACTGTCAAACCACGATGAAAGAGGTTTAACCTGAATAACTATCGGAAACTCCGTTAGAAACAAATGAAACCTTTCTGAGTTGCAGAGAAATCTGTCAACTTAGCCTATAGGCTATGTTAATTGACAAACATTGTCTTAAAATAGTATATGGCATGAACCAATTTTCAATCAGTAAGTCAGCACTGAAATTATTTGAAACCTATTCAAGTAACGCAGTCATTTTAATCGTTGTAATCAATTTTCTTATCGTCTAGGTGACTGAGTGTTGTCATGGAATTCTTGGAACCCATTTGGCTATTAACTTCAATACAATTCTTTTTACTTATTGAAATAAAAACAAACATTAAAATAACAAATATTCCCGGTAGAGTACAACAATGTACAACAATACATCAACTCATACAATAGAGTCTCACTCAATAACCTATACTTCTTCAACTTACCGTTTAGTACCCATCATACTTTGACCTACTGTATAAGGCATCATAATTTAGAATTGTTGGATAGTTCAAAACTTGGCATCCTTATACATGACGCCGGATTCGGTCCTGGGTGTCATCCACCACCCTGCCCCGACCACAATCAGACAATCATCAAACATTATGAAATAAATATTTACATATATGTGCACGATAGGTAATCTCATATTATATTTTTCAATGGGAAGGGGTAGTTAATATGAAGGGTAGAGACGCGCAATTATACTCTTCCCCGTGTAGCACACATTAAGAATAGGGCCTACTGGTTACGCCCGGGTCAATACCAGCGACATCTAAACCCCAGTGATGAATACTGCACAGCATATGACCATATAGTACTTCAGGCTGGTCCTTAGCTTCAGTGGCACATATACCCGAAAATATGACCACGTATGGCTGTTAATGGTGAAGGTTGACAAGGACACTATTGTACATGGAATGCATGTTTATTTTTCCATGCATTAGTAATCTATGTATGTAGCTTTAGAACAGACGAGTCAATAACGCACGGTATACGCACAGCTTTTAAATTAATGATGCTGTATGCCTATACCCGTGACAATGTATTATGACAAGTCACGCCATTTACTTCCTTATACGGTACGAAATATTAAACAATAATATTTTCTATACCCATGACAATGTATTATAAGTCAGACCATATACTTCCTTATACGGTACAAAGTATTAAACATTAGCATTTTCCAACGGCTATATCGAATAAACAAAACTTACCAGAAATCCTATCTTTCGTATAATCACCAGGCTACAACATATTGGTAGAGCTGTGTTATAATGTCTACAACAAAAGAGCACACCGCGTTCAGGTGCATGTTTTGGTTTCTTAAGTTCCGTATCCGTAGTTAGTACCCCATAAATTTCAGGGCAAGTGTCATAAAATCAGTATTATACATATTGCTAGCAGCAACCAGACCTACAATTAAACGTTATTATACCAGACGTCACACACCACGAACAAATATAATGGTTCTCACACGGCAAACAGGTTGACTATGGCACTCCGTGCAGCTATAGTGACTGTCTGTAAAGTTACCCTCATATTTGTAAAGCTATTCATAACACCAACAAAAATGAATGGCGTAGTTCACTTGGTTTAATAAAAGGATAATTAAAACAGAAGTTCGTTGACATAATACGATACAAATCTCTCAAAGCAGAAATATGACTATACTCCACCTGTATAATTATGCGGTAACCATGCATAGGTGAAGCGGTAGTAATTACTATAAAGTTTTGCTGATTCGTGGACTCTCTCCGAGTCGAAAATCCACACTCTATGTGAAGCGAACTTTGTACCCAAATTAACCCAACACTAGGATTAGTCAACAACCGAAAGTACACGGAAAAATAATAAAAACAAAAACAGCGAAGTGGATAAATACTTGATGACTGTGTGTTTGGGGTGATATTTGGACCGGGAAATCCCGATCTGTCTTCATAAAGCTCTTGAGACATCTCTCTATTAGCAATGTTTAGGGCACCAGTTGTCCCTATTCCCAAGGTCGTAGTCAGGAAGGCACACAATTTCCGCCATGCATGTAAAATGATGCGGATTGTACCAAAAATGTAAGACTGCTCCCCATACCAAATGTCTCCCCTCTCATATGTTGAGATATTCATGAAATGACAGGGGTGGTTCCTGCATCCTTGGTACAATATCCTTGCACCAATTTTCCAGCAGAAGTTTATCAAATAACCATTCAAGCAGTAATATGAGGGTTTGCTGTGATGGTCCTCCGTTGTGAAAATCTAAATATGTAATAGAGAAATTCACATACCTACTTTTGCAGTATAATGTCATGATTCTAACCCTTAAAAGCCGAAAATCGCCGTGCTACGCCCATTGTCACTCGTTTTACAGTGCAGTATTATGCAACATACCAATACCCTTTATGCAGCCAAGACCCCAACTCTTCATAGTAACCCTCGGAGTCAATACTCGGACAATTTCAGAAATCGTAGAGCTCCCGGAGAATTATCTCCCTGTATCCCAACGGGGCTTTCATCGACGCACCGCCTGTAGCCATATGCGCATCCCTGGGCCCATGGGTCCACATCCTCCATTGACCATCAAATAAACAAATATTAAACTACTAATAATAATAACAAGAGCCCAAGGGCACTATGGTTTCTTAATTAGAGGAATATTACAATTGAAATAATGCGTTATATATCATCAAAAATGTTGGCTTAATATGCCCCAAAATGTCTCCAATTGGCACTGTGGTTCCTTGCTTGTACAGCAATTTGAAGATGTAGACTATGACCCCGTGACCTAACGGGACATGGTCGGCTCTTAACTAAGAAACACATTTGACGGACATGTGTCTGCGTGCAGCCAATCACCAGTTAAACTTAATTAATCTACGCCAGGAGACATCATTTTGTCCAACATTAATAAAAATATGTCTCATAGGACTAATTTGCGCTAATGACTGTAAGTTTCACAGTGCATGCGCAGCAGGCCTGTATTCATTCGACTTAACTTCACCCAAGTGATTTCTGAAATATATAATTGAAGATACAATTAATTAAATTTATAGCTTTATTCGACGAAATAATCGATTATGAAGTAAATATAAATGTTTCTTCACTACCATTAAACGCTTTCAGAAACTAATGACAAGGACATGAAGCAATGAAGCAATAATGGCGCACGGACCTACTTCAACTTACGTTCAACGGTTAATTATGTATTTATTTCTACTTCATCACACTGTTCATCAGGCAGTTGTTAGACCCATTCAAAGAAAAGTAGCATTTTTTTCTTTCCGTAAACACTTTCAGAGAATAATACGTGATAATAAACTATAAACTAAGTTGTGGCGCACTGGTCTTTCTTAACCATTGCGTTATGTACCGATCAGTTTCGGTCTGCCAGAAATCTACA
>JAODAF010140897.1:0-10368 GCA_027574765.1 Molpadia intermedia | reverse complement strand
CAAATGTCTTATTTGTGACAAATTTTGGAGGATTTTACCCGTGGTTGTTTCATTTTGGAGTAAACTATTTGCTGATCCCACATGCATAGGCTTGCAGTTGTTTGTTGCTAGGTATATATAGCACATGTATGACGTCACACACGGTAATAGGGGAATCACGGTAATTGGCGGACGTAGTATACTACTATGTATGTTAATTTTGCACATTTTTTAACAATTACTGAAAAATGATCTTTGACTGAAATTCAAGAATACTCAAATTGAGTCACTACTCAAGAATCCTTGTGAGCAACTGGTGAATAATCATTGTTGTCTGTGGTAAATTCATTGACCATTTATAAACAACAACCACTGGATGGCCTTTGACCTCAAACTCCTGTAAACCCAAAAGGTCCACCACACATGATTAGTGTGTCCAAGTTTCATAAAATACCCCTAAGTCTGCACAAGAAGGATTTTGTACATGAATGTATTGATAGAACATGATCACATAGGCTGCACCAACATGCTAGTAGGAGCAAAACATCTTCAAAGAGATGTTTGAAGCTATACTGCCCTGGATATCAAGACTTGTTCTACTTACTGAAATTCTCATTCAGTTGTTGCTCGCTAAAAGGTTCTTGAAGGGTATCGTCGCCGTGAGTCGGAGCTCGGTTTCCCAGCTTCATTGGTGTTGAATGGGCAAACTGCTCTTCGTGTTTTACAAATGACATGAGAGATTCACTCTGACTAGTAAAGGGTCCCTCGACATTCCCCTCTACAGCGGATTCTAAGGTCATATTTGTGTCAAAGGTCGTCTGGAAAGTTAGTTCTGGCTCCTCCATAATGCCTGTCTCAGTGGTGGTCTAGTTTTGATAAGAAAGAAAGAATCTATGCAAATGAAAAGGTTGGTAAGGAAGGGAGCATGGTTGGGTGCTTTGCTTTGGGAATGCAGGGTCCCTGGTTTGAAGCTCATGATCGATCAATCAATCAGATACACCGTGTTTCAATTGCTCAACAGGATTTCAAAAGTCATGAGACTGTTCTTGATATCAGTGGTTAATATTAGTCAATTTGGGTCATTTCCTGGGTTTTATTGAAAGAGAATAATTCATATGTCAGCAGTTGTGATGAACGAATTCCTTCAATCAGTCTCAAACTTTCAGAATGTGAGCAGAACAAATCTATTTGGCAAATTATCTTTAAATTCTAGCTTACAATTTTAATAGTGATGGCTAAACTATATAGTGTAATGTCTATAATGCAAGACATTCAAATTGATGGCACAATTAAATTATTCTTCTTGGTGAAGATTTGACCTAATAATGAATGTGAGAAATTGGGCCATCACAAGTAATTCAGATTCTCTCATCCAAAACATACTTGTCTGACTGGAAAAAAGAAGGTCTTTCTTTGTTCCATCATATCAAATGTACACTTTTCAGTGCATTTTCCTTCCAAGTTTAACTACAGGGTATTTTGAGAATTTCAGCTTTTTCAAGGAAGATCCAATAAATGCAAAAAGGTGTACAATGAATGTTTTCTCATTGATACAACAGGGAGAGGGGGATTCAGTACTACCATTAGGTCATCAACCCAAATTAAAAATTTGGACTATGTGTACAGACTGTATGTACATCTAGGAATGGATTCCCCTTTTACAACACAGAGGATTCTCTCTGGCCAAGTATTTGTTTAAATTCAATGTTGTTACTCAAACTCAAAATGCTGCTCAAAGAATCAATTCTCTGATTATTAAAACCTAACCACTCACCTCTGCCAAACTAAAAACAGGTTGTACATGTTCAGAATATAACAATCGCTACAGAAAGACTCTAACTTACAGTTTCAGTTTGGCTGCTCCCTCTGGTGAGTTCTTGTGACCATTCGTTAATCCTATATTCTGCTAGTCCGTGTATCTGTTGATCTATGATATCTGGAAAAAACCTCTCAGTTGCATTTCCAGAATGTGGTTCCCTCTCTTTGCTCAAAGTCAGCACTCCTGCATGATACATATCTTCCTGTGTGTCTGTTCTAAGACTATGAAAATCTGTGGAAATGTCTGATCGTTCATGGGGCGTTAATTCATGATGAGCTGAAAGGGTAGTGTGGTTATTTCTTAAAACTGACACCCCGACAGATGTCCCCATGGTATCCTCCAAAGGCCCTTCTTCCAAAGAAACTTCAACATCCAATGGCCGAATGATTGGGTCACATACATCAAGACTCGTCAAACTTTCTGTATCTTTAGCTTCTGTAAGAGTATCCTCAAATGAACTTTGTTCTAATGTTAAACCACCTTCATAATGCGATATGTCTTCACATGGAGAAATTTGACATGGTCTATTATTGCCTACAAGAGAGATATTTGGATGATCTTGAGAAGTTTGGGTTTTCTCTAGCGTATCTTCCAGTGGTCCCTGCTCCAATAGGAGGTCAGATGGTTTATGTAATGAGTATACCTCACCAACGGACAATCCTGATTCTAAACTAGACTCTAAGAATTTTGGGCTCTGCATATTTGCAGATATTCCTATTCCATCGGAAATCCAGGATTTAGCTTCTTCTTGTTCATTCAATGAACCATGTTGATGAGGCATTCTGAACTGATGTGGCTCTGAAGGTGTCATTCTAAGCATCCTTGATTTCAAAACATCTGAGGAGAGCGGAAACAACTTATCTTGATATGAGGATTCTTTCAAATGGATGCCTTCCTCTACATTTTGATGCAGGAGAAATGAAGAATCAGATGAACTGCTGATAGGACTTTCAGAGATGGTGACATGATCATATGCTTCTGTCTTCTGGGGTCTTTCATTATCAACCTGAACAGGTGAAGCCAAATCTTGTAGTGACATTTGCTCTTCCATCTCTATTTGTGATGCATTTGAAATAGTATTTGTCATTCTAGTTGAAACCAAATGATTTGGTGCAAAGCATGCTTGGTTTATTTGTGAGTTAGCCAGTCCTGTGCTAGATGTATCCTCTGAAAAGTTAGGAAAAGACATCTCCTCCAATGACGATGCCATCATAGGTTGATGGATATATATCTCTTGTGAATTATCAGAGCTTTGTGACTTTGATAAGATAGGGGTATGATGTTGAGGTGTTCCCCATCCAGAACTAGATGTCTCAACCACACTGACTGACCTATAATGCATCCCATTTTGGTCCCCTTTTAAACCACTAGCATCCTTTCCCTCGGTGAAGCTCCTGCGTGGTAATGACTCAAATAAAGGTGACTCCACTTCAATGATGGTACTTAGCTCATGTGGCACCACTTCCTCAAATGCCATCAGTTTAGGGTGCCTTGCCACTGGTGGTCGGTGATGTACTTTGTACCTTTCTACCATCATTCTACCCACTCCATCATGCTCCTTCAGCCCATCCTCATAATGCGCATCACTCATCTCAGTAATTGCTTCATCATCTGTTGGTTGCAAATGTGTCTGTATTTCAGATGTTTTGTAATGCCCATCCATTCCAGGGAACATCTTTGAACTTCCCTCAGGTACAGATAAATCCAGATGACTAAAGTAGTTAGTCTTGGTTGGTGCAGCTCCTGGTACCTGCTTCCTGGCTTTGGCTATCATAAGATTCTTCAGAGCCTCTAATAATCCTCTGTTAGTAGGTTCTTCATTGCTTGGCCCATACTCAAGGGTATCTACATTAGGTGAATCATGGTTATCTGTCTGATTATGTCTAATCTCAACATATTGGAAGTGATCTTCAGTAGAGGAAGATTTTCTATTCCCCTGTTCCACAAAGCTCTTGGCAGTCTCCTGTGAACTCGGCAATGTTGGGAATAACTCAGACTCCCCAAATGCTTGTTGAGGTAATGTTCTTGTTGGATTTTGGCCCTCTTGTGGTTCAGTTTTGGATGAGCGACTTTCATAAATAGGATACACTGGCTTATGTGCCTTCTTGGGAAAGGTATGGAAACTGGAAGAAACAGAATTAGATGTCATTACATCATCTCCAGCAGTGGCTTCGATTGGGGACTGTGGCAGAGAGCTCTCTGTGGCCTTCTGGCTTTTAGAAATGTCCCTTTGCATACCAATCTTTTCCAAAAAGGGTTCTTGGGATCCATCCATTCTCTCCTGAACTATGAAAGGATTGGAATGACTTTCTTCATGATACTTTTCAGTATGAGGAAGACCTTCAACAGGATTACTTGGCCATGGGATTGTAACACTATTTTGTGAATCAACAGAGTGTGCCATGGTCTCTGGTAACATTTTAATTGACTGTTCTTGTGAGCTAGGCATTTCTTGTTCAATACTCATCTCCAAATTTATATTTCCACCTGACAACATCCTTGGAGTGATCAGCTTTCCCTGAACAAGCTCTTCTCTTAAAGATGACATTTTACCAATTGATGTAAATTTCTCACCTGATGACCTTCTGTTTAAAACATGTATAGATTCAGCATGTGATTGAGTAAGTTTTTGTGGCGTCAACAAGCCCTGCTGCTGACATTCCCTCAATGATCTAAGATCTTGAGAGTGATCTGCATCAAATTGTAATGTTGTAGAATCTGGTGAAGATGTATTTGTTAATGGGGTATTATCTTCTGATAAATGAGATGACATATTTGTAAGAGGAGATTGCTCTACTGAATATATATTTGGTAACGATACGTGTACCTCTCTCGTAGGCTTCCAAACAGCAGATACAGAAGGGGCAGGTCCCTCAAGCATTGACTCTCCAACTTGGTTAAAATAATACCCTTCTCTTATCTGACTTGCCCCATCATCACCAGAATATAAAGGAGATTGGTCCAGTTCCTGGTCTCCCAAGGTTGGTGAAAGTTTATCATCATGAAGCATTCTCAATTCACTAGAAACCTGTTTTTGAATATCAGTATGATTGTTCACAACCTCCTTGTTTGAAACATCTGGAGAAAAATGTTGAAAATTGCTTGTCTTAGACAACTTAGGGTCTATCTTTATATCACTGTGATGTAAGGGAGGAGTACCAAAGCTATGATGACTATATGGCTTCTGAAAATTCTGGTAAGGGATTTTCACTGTGTCTGTTCCTGTTTCCTTCATGGATTGATATGATGGAGCCATAAAGCTTCCTGCTTCTTGGGGTGGTTGAAATTCTAAACTGTTCAAAGCACTTGAACTTGTCTCATCACTACTACAACTACTCTGAGATGGCGCAGAATGAACTTGTGTTTGCTGCGACTGTTTTACCATAACCTCATTACCATTAGCAAGATGTCCAAAATGTGAACCAACCATCCTACTTTCTCTGCTGTTATGTTGCCTCATTCTATCCCTCCTTGCCTCATTCTGTCGTTCCATCTCTCCTAGGTTTTCTGGTGGGCCATGAATATCATCACCAGGCTGGTCCATTTGCCTCAATCTGTTCCTTTCATGTTGTATTTCTCTTATATCTTTTTGTGTTCCAGAGGGAACAGGACTTTTGTCAGTTGATTGATTCATGTGTGGGTAGAGATTCATCAGCCTTTGCCTCCGTTCTCTTAGCTGGGCCTGTGCCTCCAATAACTCTGCCTCATTAGTCTGCTGCAGCTTCATGAGTTGCTGTTGGTAGTCATAAAGCAGTGACCTGAACATTCCGCCAGGCCCTTCTGATTTGAAACTGTCATTAGGTGGAGGTACTTGATGAGGACCACCCTTGTCACCGTGATCATCTGAGGGGCCCTGCTCCATTGAACTCATTTCTTCTTCATGATCTCTTGACAACGTTTCCATCACAGGAGGGCCTCTTGTTGAAAATATCTGTCTCCTATGATCTTCTTCAACTCTAGCTTTATTTAAACTATATTGAGGAGGACGTTTTCTACTTTGAAGGTTGTTCTGATGATGTACCAAAGGTATGGAGTTGCCATGACCTTTGATACCAACAAAAGGATCTTGAGAAGGAAGTCCTTTGCCTTGGAGGTGATTCCAATCCTGCACCTGCATGGCACTGTCATCCTCTTTAATTCCACTTGTGGTATGTTGTACAGGACTCCCTCCTCTCTTGCTTATATTCTGATGGTGATCCATAGGTATTGAACTCTCATGATACATGATGGTACCTGAAGAATATTGAGAATGGCTTCCTTGGTTTTGCCATTGGTTCTGACGAGGTACCATTGGTATTGTACTGTCATGTCCTCTGATATAACTAGAAGGTTCTTGAGCAGGATGTCCTCTGCTTTTAGGTTGGTTCTGGTGAGGTATCAATGGTATTGAACTGTCTTGGCCTCTGATTTCAGAAAGGGGATAATAGGGAAGACATTTCTGATTTGTGCTTCCAGGGTGTTGATGCATCCTAAGTTGGGAATCTTGTGTGGGAATGCTGGACAATGATGCATGCTTCAAGTCCTCCTTTGGTTCTTGGGAATTATTTCCTGTTAGTGCTTCATAGATATTTGGATACTTGCTCCTCACCTTTTCCAATTGACTAAGAGGCAGATCTGTTAAATATTCGGTTGAACCAACCACGTCAGAATCTCCTAGTTTCATATCTTTATTACTTCTTATTGAAGTATCTGAGTAAAGCTCTGTGCCCCTTTTCAAACCTGTGAGAATATTTTGTTTCTCTTGGCCAGTGGCAAGTCCCTTCCTAACTCGGGTATGCTTAGAATCAATGTCCTGATGATATTGCAGAGAACTTCCACCATGTTGACCTTGTCTTGTATTAGATGAGTTTGGTCCCACCTTTCTCAGATTAATTGGAGTTTGCACCACACTATGCCTCTCACCCAATCCCATGGTAGAATCAGAATCATTTTGTACATTATTCCTGGGGTGATTCTGACGTTGATCATGGTATATACCTCTGGAAGACTGTCTCAAGGACATATCTTGTTGACCAACTGGTATTGGTTCACCTTCATCACCAATTCTCATATACTGTTCAGATATCAGAGGTTTCTGATGATGTTGATGATGGTATGTACCACCATATGGCATACCTCCTGTGGGTATTTGATGAACCATGGGTATATTCTGTTGACTTAATGGTATCCCTACTCCAATATGCCCGTTTCCAACATATTGCTCAGATATCTGATGATTTGGATAGAGTCCTTCTACTCTGAAATCACTTCTCTGTCCACTCTCCTTCACATGACTTGGCCCTCCGTGCTTTGGATCATGTCCAATATAGTCATTATGAGAAGCAACACCCCCAACTTCGTAAGATTGGGTTCTTGTCTGCTCAAGAGGCTGCATATTTGAAGACAATGGTGATGAGGATTCTTCTAATAACTGAACAAAGACCTCTGGCTGTTCGTTGCCTTTGTCTGCTCTAATCTCTTCTTGCTCCTGAAAAATATAATAATAAAGGTATTCAAATTATGCATATTAGAAAAAAAATATATGACATATTGATAAACACTGGTGTCTCTCCAATTATTCAAACTATTACAAGGCTTTTCATTTGTATGAAATGTAAATGTTTGCCTATAAATTCAGGCACAATATAACAGGTAGTTGATGATGGTTACAGTAAATTGATTTCTTCCTGACAGTTAACAAAACCATGGACCACCTTGGAACTTGAAGGGACAGATAATAATATGTCAGTTTTCTGAACCAGGTTGGACCATACCTACCTCAGTAATTTCGGAAAATGTTCTCTATTTCTTGGTGTAGCCAAACACCACATTAATTCATTCGGAAAATTGAGTCTAGATAGTTTGACAAATGGTTTTCTTTGATCTATGAACACAAATAGTTGATTGAAAGACTGACAAGCAGCACTTATCTGAATATCATAGTGTAATATTTAAACTACAAAAATTGTAATACTTTTGGGGTTAATAGTGTATAGTATCAAACTTTTGACTTCTATTTTGAGAAGTTGTCTGAAGTTAGCCTATGCCTGTTATAATGTTACTGGTTATACAAAGTGCCAATGACACTGTATCTGGGGTTCACATGCACAGTTTAAAACTCTGCATCAGTGCTGGCACTAATATTGTTAATGAAACATCAGACTGGACCAGATTTCAGCTGATGTTGCAAAAAAACACATCAGCTATCGGATAGACAACTAAATGTAATTTCGGTTGACCACTTTTTTCAATGTTTGAAGAATGTAATTATCAATTACAACTATAGACTGAGAATTTTATTATTCCAGACAACTCTAAGAGTGTTTTGGTTGTCCGATGCAGATTTTAGTCATCTCGATTGGTCATTAAATTATGCCATGGTGCACATACTAGGTTACCTCCCTGAGCCACAACACCACCCCTGCCACATTTGAAAGGATAGCTACATTATCAGCCAAATATTCTTCATAATTCACTACCTTTCTTGACCAATTTCTTTATGACATATCTTTTTGAGATACCTGTTTCTCCCTGAGTCTTTTAGCCTCTTCCAAAGGGTGCATCAAAGTATCAGCCTCTAGACTACCTTCTGAGATGGTACCAGTCTCCAATGATGCTTTTTCCACCGAGGAGACCTGGGATGACCCATTACTGCTGCTAAGTGGATGTTGTGATAATTCAGATGAGATATGAGATGATGCTGTCTTGGAAGAATCAGTCATAGATGTAGATGATATCAAATCTGATGATGTTGTTGATGAAGACATATCCGATGAGCCAATAATTATGACAGGCTGTTTATCAACAGATTGTTGGGTTAGTTCGGTCTTCTTCCGTACTTTGTGATCTTGCTTCTGGGTCTGTATTTTCAGCAGTAGTTTTCTCAAGGAATCTGTATCGGAAAGGCAAGTAGTGGTATCACTCATATAGGAAACAAAATGTAAATAATAGGCAACCAAAGGGTCTGTCAGGCCCAGCAGATACCCCTATCAGTTGAGCATGGAGTCTAACATCATATAAACCATGACTGTAATATATATAATGAATACAAAGTGTAAATGAAAAATGTCACATTTTGTGGTGTTCTTAAACAAGTTGAAAAAATGTTTCCTCGTTGAATGATCCAAACCTGAAACATTTTTTTTTTCTGGTGGAATCCTGATCTTGTCAAAATAAAAAGAAACATGAAGTTAGTACCTCTTTTAGCTGGTACAGGTTTTCTGTCAGCTTCATCTAATCCTTGAGGAAACCTTTTATTCTGTTCTGTTTCTGTTCTCCCAGGGACCTGCAATTCCTCCCCAGGGGTGTCAGAGGATAGATCCAGGTCAGCCTCCACCTGTGGCATGGCTGGTTCCAGAGCTAACTCAATGTCTCCTGCATAATCTGACGACACAAACATGACAAATAACCACTTTTAAACAATGAAAACTGGGACAGCATGGCAGTACTAACATACTGTGATATCTCATGAAACCCCACTATACCCTTAACTGTTTTAACCATGTACATATTCAACTCACTACCCAACTCCATACAGATATACTGTATGGTAGGCCTACAGTATATCTATACACACCATGTACAAGAAACCCCTATACCCTTACCACTGGGTAGAGATATACAATAATGGTATATCTATACATACCATGTACAAGAAAAACCCCTATACTCTTACCACTGGGCAGATATACACAATAATGGTAGGCCTATATCTATACACAGTCACATCATGTACAAGAAACCCCCTATACCCTCACCACTGGGCAAATATATACAATAATGGTACGCCTATATCTATACACAGTCACATCATGTACAAGAAACCCTCTATACCCTTACCACTGGGTAGAGATATACAATAATGGTATATCTATACACATCATGTACAAGAAACCCCCCATACCCATACCTGTTTTAGCCATGTACATATTTTCAAATGCCTGTTCAAGATCTTTCTGATTTTCTTCCTTTTCTTCCAATCTCTTGTGTGGTGGTTGAAATATTTGTTTCTGAAAAAAAAAATGCCACCTGCTTCATTCTACAAAACAAAGTGGAATCTCCTCCAACCTGAAACTCACTTCATAAACATACTGTACAGGAATGTATATACAATATATTGCTGCAGAAAAAAATGAATAAAGTATGAAACCGCTCCAAATCGAGTCACAAATAATTGGAAATTCATAACCCAAGAAACTGGCAACCCGAATCAGATATACTGCATGCTATGTTGTAGTTTTCATTGGATTATTAATACAGCAAGGAACATCCAGGCTGCGGTCTTGAGAGTCATCATAGAATGTTCTTGCTTGTGGCTGACTAAATTACTCAATCCAATTTTATATTTTGGGCACTCCCTAAAACCCTTAATAATGGTGAAGATACTGTACATGTACACTACACCCTACACCAGGGAAGGCCCACAGCAGGCTGCAGACTCTCACAAATTCCAATCAGTACTCACGAACGCCACCAGACAGGGGTCGATTTACAGTTTAAAATCTACATGCATCGGTGCACGCAGATCAAAATTTCAATGTTCAAAACTTCAATGTTACATGCACCAAGGCATGTTAGTGATCATGATTTAC
>JAODAF010140785.1:0-10893 GCA_027574765.1 Molpadia intermedia | reverse complement strand
CAGGGGCGGTGAATTGTATTGAACATTGCTGTGGATATGGGGGCGGGTTTCCGAAACTTTACTATAACATATATCACAATTCCATTGGGTTTCGGTACAGAAAAGAAGAGGGGAAGGGGTGCTTGTAGGGTCATAGCGAATGCATAAAGGCATATTTAACAACTTAACAACAACCACTAACTACCAGCGCGATACGCGAGCCCACGCTCGTGAGGTCCAAGAACTCGCATAATACCCTTGCACCCGGGGGCAACGTCCAGGTCGGGTACAGAGGCAAAGTGCAGGTGGGATACAGGGTCAACATGCAGGTGGTATCCAAGGGAAAATCTCTGCGATTTTCTACTGTTATGTTCATGGAAGAGAAACGGAGTTGGTATTATGTGCTTGAGTCCATGTCCCTACCTACCGACTCCCACACACCAACCGCATCCGGTTTGATATTGTAATGATTTGCCGAATTATGACACCCACACATGCTTCTCTGACCCCCACCCCTCCCTCCGTTTATTGTACATCCAAGGTAGTTTGAGGAAATGCAGAGTACTACCATATACAATATGGTCGGTCGGTATTCTCGTACGAGAAATGATGAGTGAGGTTGCATTTTGATTATATGACCTATAGGCTAATCCTAGGATAATTGTTTTTTATCTTTTGTGATTTAATATCATATTAATTTAATATCTCCGACGTATACCGCGTAGTTAAGATTTGCTGACAAAATCCAATTAAATTTAAAGTTGGTCTTTGAGGAGAATTACGTGTACGTGAAGCCTATGGATGTCTGTTCAGGGATTAAAGTCACCAGAAGCCCCGATGTATCCATCTATCAATTCGTCGACACAGGCCTATTTGCTGACAATCTGTCGACTCGTCGATCTAGGGACCTATATTTTGGCTGACCAACCGTCACGTACATGTTTGTTCACGTATATATTTGCTGTGTGATTTAAGTTGACTTATGTTTGCGCGTGAATAGTTAACATAATATTAAAATAATATTTACACGCGAGTCATAAAAGCCACGATAACATCCATATTTCGTACCTCCACGTTTTATCGTATCCACACTCCGGATATTTATGCATCGACATTCGTATATGGAATGTGTCTTGTGTAAATTCAATTAGGTGTTTCTGCTCATCCGTATCTTCATCCACAGTTATACACTTTTCCGTACATTCCGAACTTTCATGGCCTCTGTTAGTCGAGTTCATTGTAGGCCAAATTTGTAAATCAAGAGCTATATCATTCTGCCATTTTAACTAAATTTAGTAAAAAAACGTCATCTTTCATTAAAGTGTATACCCATAACACGATATAATTAGCTCAATTAAATACTTTGTTACTACTAAATTGACTTATGTCAGTGTTGTGAACTTAATTGTTGTTATTAAAAAAACAAATAAAAAAATGCCGAAACTTTGATGCATGTGTTTTGTTTATATCCATCTGCCATTATTTAAAAAAAGTCACATTAGACATTTTGAAGCAGGCACTATCTGTTTTGCATCAAACTTGAGCATCCAAAGTTGCTTATTAAGTACGGTAGTTGCTGCACTTTGTTATTTACCTATAGCACAGAAAAAATAAGTAGGTCTGCTGTCATTGGTCACTAGCACACAACAAACTGTATACACCATAATGTATTGTACCGGTAGATCTACAGTTTGGAAGACCAACCAATATCATTGCGGCCAAATTTGTCCCATCATATTTGTTAAAAATTGTAAAACACGGACGTAGTTGAACATCGTAGGCAACAACAAAACGAAAGAACGAAATAACAAGGTTAGTCTGAAAGTGTGGACGGTATCTCTTTTGCAAAGTCAATATATTATTTTTTAAATTATTGTTATTATTTTTAGTGTGAGCCGTACGCCTATTACACGGTGATTTGTTGATCTGCAACAGTATCATGTATTTAAAATACCGATGGCGATGGTCCTGCTTATTTTTAAAGCTTAAAACAGTTAATCCTTGTTAGATATAGCTAAGTTTAGTTTCAACCATGTGTCTTTAACGACCTGGCATGCCATACAGTATTTTGATCTATTAGAAAATTTGATAAGAATTTTTCAATTTAGTCTATTGTTTTTAAGCGCAATGGTGAGAAAAAGTTCAAATATTTAATTTGTTGTCATGCTTTCGTGTACCGCTCTAATGTTATTCCTTATTTCATATTAACATTTTATTCTCCTTCACACGAATGGTGCAGCTGTAAATGTTAATATATAACTTATAATTAATAATCTTAGCAACGAAACATTGTCATATAATTTGTACGGATCATATAACTCGATATTAATTAACTTTCATAAGGTATAAGCTATATGTTATTCTAAGATAGCAATTAAGTGAAAGCTATTAAGTGACAACTCGGATATTCTACTGCCCTGCTACAATGTTCTCCTGTCACTGAAGGAGAGGAAGCATAGTTTGGCAGTTATGGTGTGATAATTCCGATACCGAAATGTGCTCTTGTACAAAGATTAGCAGAGATATTAACATTGTATTTTGAATTTGACGTTAAGCCCTACCTATTAAAATATATGTGAGATGCATAAAATAATGTCTAATATATATGACAGCCTCCCGCAAACCAAAGAGCTTGAAGTTATGCCGCTGGTTTAGAAGCAGCTACAATGCTCGAAGTATGCGTCAATTTAAAAAACAAAGAATGCAATTTGCTTATTAAAAACATAGACATGATTCAAATTTGATACAATAGACCCATTCTTAAATAAGAGATGAAACGTATTGGTCAAATGAAAAATCATCTTTGCACAAGGAACAACATCTAGCACTAGCGGAGGGGTGGCTATCCTTATTAATGTCTATCGTTTTAAAATGTTAATAAACCATTTGTGATTGTGATGGAAGATCGCACGGTTTTTTACTTGTATTGTTTTGCACTGACATTTTTCCAGATTGTAACATTTCTGTTTTGATAACATAATTTTTGTCGGAGATTTTAATTTTGTTTTAATCTACATTTAGATTAAGCTGGAGGCGTACCACGAACAAACTTCGATGCCTGGCACGATTGTATGGGCTTTATAAATTCATGTACATTTAACCTAATCTAGAGAGAAAGAAATCCTTTCCTGATATACTATACATGTAGGTCAAATTCTTCAGAAATTCAATGTAAATCAGATTTTTATCGAATATCACATACCCTCTCCACGTGATCGATTATTCTCATGAACCGTGTATTCATTCTGACCATTTCTTGCCGATAATTATTTTTTGAGTCTCGTCGAAAATGTAATTTCTGACTATACTAAAGATATCACTTGACATAGCCTTGACCCATCTCACTCTTGGGAAATACTTAAATATAAATATTGGGTAGAATTTGTTAAATTTCGTAAAGATAAGGCTTTAAAATGCCCTAGTATAAAAATGATTTAATCGCGCGTATAGTAAAGCTTGAACTAAATTACTATGATTCAAAGAATGGTAATTTACAAATAAAATTGCAGTAGAGGAGTTATACAAGTACTAACTTGATGGTATAAGATCTCGGGGGAAATAGGTAGAGAAATTCAAAATACTTCTTAATTCTGGAGAAAAAAACAAAAAAAACAATGAAGGGCAAGTTATCAGTAAAATCATTGAAGTATTGAAGTTGATAATAGTATTTGTGAAGGACATAGGCTATAGACCTGGCAGAAGGTGGTTCTTATTTCTATGGCAAATGAACGAATTTTATTAAGGATTCTGGTACCAACTAAGATCTCTGTTCGTTTCTGCTATAAACCATTGTTATAGTGTTTAAAATTATCAGTCGAGCAAAATATTATAGTATTACTTTATTCTCAAAGCCTGACAAGAATCACCATAATTTTTTTAGTTATTTCCCCATCACATTGCTCAATACAAATTATAAGATTGCAGCAAAGGCAATTGCAAATATGTTAAAATTGTTTTCAGCAATCGTTTCATTAGTGAAAATATTCGTTTTGTGTTAGATTTTGTAGATTATACATACAAAAGTAACATTTCAGGTTTTAATTTTTATTGACTTTATAAACAAAACTCGTGGGTTAGAATTGTTTTTATAATATTACTATGGCCTGTGTTGTAACAATGTTTTTTTCTACTTGTTTTTTTTTTTCCAGTGAGTAGAGGGGTAAGACAACATTGTCTACTGATATACCCATCTTTTTATATTATCTGCTGATATTCTGGCAACATATGTGATAGCTAAGGTTAAAATCATGCAATATGCTGATGACATCACGTTCCTTCTAGAAGTCAATTGTTTATGACAAAACTTTCCATCAGAAAGGTATGACATATGTTAAAGAAATGTTTTTGTTCACAGGTGCCCCACTTTCGCACAATGTTTTTTGCATTAAGTATAATATCGATAGGTATATATTTACAAAACTGTTTGCTGTCGGCAATTCTTAGAGTATAGAAAAACAATGTTTTATTAGAGGTTGAGAACGACATTCCTGATTTGCGGTCATGTTATTTCTATAAGAAAATTACGAAAACTATTGGGCAGCCCCACGTGCAGTAAACAAATGGAATGATATAATATTACGTCAAATAACTTCATAACGCCCTCTCTGAGACTATAATGATTTATCTTCAATTCAGCTTTATTCACGCTATTATTGACACAAATAAACGTACATAGTATGGGTAGCACCGATTACCCAAATTATATGTTTTGTCGTGGTGAAATATAAAGCATTGATTACCTTTTTTAAAGGTGTACGACAACATCCACATTTCTTCTCGATACAGAGAATCATTTGTTTGACAGGCAATTTATATTATCTAAATCTTACATTTTGGCTACAAGTTTGATTTTGATCACCCGTATAAGTTTATTTTTCTATATTGCAAATATGATATATATACCTGCAAGTTAAATAACGCCACTCCAATCGTATTCTTTTCGAGCAAAATTTCGTGTTCCATTGCTTCGGGTGAAAGTAAACTGATCTTTTTTTTGCATGCTTCTAAGATTTTTAAGTTTGGTTATGGTAATTTTATTAAAACGTTATATACATCTCCAATTTCGATCCCTAAATGGCAGAATCTTAACATTAACTATGATCTAAAATGATCATGTTTTTTACACATGATTCTGGGCGTCAATAAGGATCTGTTCAGAATGGGTATAAAGGAATCCTCTCTTTGTTCGTTTTTTGATAGAGTTAGAATCATTAGTGCATCGTTTTTGTAAATGCAATTATGTTAACAAATTCTGGCATGAAATTTTTTAAGCCTCGTTTAATGATTCTGATATTTGCTTTGGCAATTTTAGAACATCCTCTAAACTGTTTAATTGTGTATGCCAATAATAGACGCATTTTTGTCGCATAGACTACAATTACCCCCGTTGCCACTGCCTTGATATTAAGACAATTGTGTATTTAACTTGATTCATGATTTATTAACTTAGAGTGTCGTGTATATGTAAAACCATTAATATATTTCTCTAATTTGTTTAAATACTTTTTGTACCTTCGTCACATTTCTGATACAGACTGTACTTTTTGTTTTAAATTGAGAAATTATCAATAGCTGGACTCATTGCTCATTAATATTTATGAGATGTATCTAATATATATATCCAATATAGTAACTATCCAACGTCATGTTTGTGAGTTATCATGTTAACAAGCTATTCATTGATATAATTAAGCCTAATCACTCATGAATATAGCTGATATTAAACCTGTTGATCAGATAATTATACCATCCACTAACACAATCATATGAAGTATAAAGTTAATTCCACATACGGCTGTAAAAATACTGACATTTTAAAACTTGTACGTTAATCCCCTCTCACTCATGTACTGACTATAGCCAATCAATATATATATAATGAAGGGAATTTGATTTATTTGCAGATTTTAGTCGATATATTAATGAGAAATTCTATCCAAGTACTGGCACCTTGCAGGCCTTGTCGATATAGTCGTCATTTATTATTTTATTACGGCTTGCAGAGTTAAATTGATGACGTCTGTAGAATATTGGGTTACGTCAGGTTCTGTTCCTTGATGCAATGGTTTTCACCGGATGAGTTACGATAGCTTAGTCGGTAGAGCTTGTGGCACGTAAGGCTATAGACGCAGGTTCGAGTCTTGCTCGTGCTCAATTTTCCCCAACATTAAAAAAAATCCCTTGTTCATAAAGGCAGGGTGTGCTTGTTGTTGTCGATATAGTCATCATTCAGTCATTCATTATATATCATCATTCAGTCATTCATTATATATATATATATATAGGGGTTGGTGTGTTGTAAACCAGATTTCGCTGAACACTGTACTAGCTAACACACCACCACTTGAGATTTGAATAAATATGCATGATGCTTTACAATGGCCTCTAGTGTCGTGTCATAGAAAACGTACGTGTACTTATAGATACTTATCGTAGGCAACCTATAGTCGGTAAACATACACTAGGAGTTTTATTACTAAAAGGAAGTATTGCCTTAACGTCTGTATTTTTGAATGCATGTTGCACGAACTGGAAGCGGAATTTATTTTCAGTCGAAAAAACAACATTATTTCAATGACTGTCGCTATATAGAGTACGTGTGTATCGTGTATGTCGTTTAACAAATGTGGTTGCAATGTTCTAACTGTGTTCAAGTATAATATATCCGTTCGAGCTGCAGCTCCTTCGGTAGTGGCTAAGTAATTTTGTTTTCTGATGGCCAATTTAAAGTATTTAGTCGTTGTGGATGGGGGATAGATCAAAATAGCTCAGTGGGAGAGATTCGAAAGAGAGTGTGGGAGTCTAATTACCCCCACCCCATGGAACCCTTCTTAAACTAAAAGCACATATCATGCGTCAGGCCGCCCCGAATCCTCATGCCATGGGATGCCTACGACACAAGTACCTATTCTCAGGGGCTCTAACCTGGCGCTTAAAACACGTCATGGGGCACCCCCTCAACCAGGCCCCCAATCAACTCTTTATAACATAGGACCAGGATAGCCCGACAAAAAGCACTTGGAGATCTGAGAGAGATTAAGGCACTCTTCACAGGAACTCGTGTTTAGAGTATCTAGTGGTGATTTAATTTTGTAACAAGGTATTGAATAACAGTGTGCCGACCGTTGTGTCTGAAAGTAATTTTTTTTGAGTAGGTTGCTATTTAAATAGATAAACCTATTGTGAAGGGTGCTAGTATTTGCAGCAGAAATTACATAATTTGTAGCTATATATCTGGGGATTTTGAGAGCAAGATGAAGTGCTATGGTATGAATATTTTCAAGTTTGTTTATGTTTGTTCCGCTTGCAGCGATAAACGCTATATACTACATATTCGATAATTGGCCTGATGAAAATCGAATAAAGTTTAAGAGCTGTTTTTTTCTTAATATTACGATTTGAAAATAGGGGTTTTAGAGTGTAAAGCCTCGTCCCGGCTTTGCCAGAGCAAGAGTTGATGTGATTATTAAAAGTGAAGCCTTGTTAGTGCAGTTTATGACTTTATTAAAGAAGAGTATTGTATTTATAGTAATACATATAGGAGTGTGTTTATAATAAAAGTTAACAAGTTTAGATTTGGTAGGGTTAATTTTTACACCACTTTTCAATATCTTTATATATAAAAATATATATATATCAATATTTGTTTACACTTTATAATCTCCTTTACCAATAGGTCTGTGTTCTTATCACCCCTAGTGACGTAATACACTGGTCCTCTCTCTTAGTCAATGATAATACATATATCAGGTTACTCCTTGGCCTTGGTCAATATGACATGTTTAAGCTTCTTCTGCATGGACTAACGACAACAAGTGGTATGCTAGAAGTTACACTTTTAGTGTATTTTATATATTTTAGTGTATACATGCCAGGATTACGTGTGTTTTGTTTTATTCATAAACTTCATTAAATATTACAGTGGTGAGGACTCAGTGGGCTTGTTTGAATTTATTAGGTTTTAAAAAGCTATATTATGCTTATCAATACCTTATTCTTTAATTGCCTATTTTAATGGATATTTAATGCTTTCTATATAGCATGTCATGTCATGGAAAGATTTGAAATTTACTAGAAACTCACATTGGTCAGCTAGTGTAGAAAATTACATTGATACAATATAGTGCAGAAACTCACATTGGTAGGTTATTGAGAAACTCACATTGGTGGACTAGTGTAGAAACTCACACTAGTATCAGTATAGTCACTTATATTGCAATTGGACATGATAGTGTGGAAACTACTACTGGAAAAAATACTGGCAGTGTATCTCATTGGTAGGTTTTGGAGAAAATCATAGTAGTCACTTAGATTGGTCCTGCAGCAGTGTGGGAACTGCTACTGGCAGTGTACAAGCTCAATGTAGAAACTTACAGTTGTGTATAGTCACTTAATTAAATCCCAGTAAATGTGGGAACTATGGCAGTGTAGAAACTCACATTGGTAAGTATCAGGTTTAAAAGCAAATGATTATAATTGCCGGTCACTGGTTTGGGCTTCTTTACAAAACTAAATGAAACAGTTGAGAGTGAGCTTAATTAAGTTGTAAATATAAATTAAAATTGATGAATTTAAGATTGCTTGTATAATAATAAGTTGCCATATTAATTGTTAGAGATAATATTTATTAAATAATCTACTAAAGGTGGAAATGCAATCTCATGGCTGTGAATAATTAATTGTCCTGCTGTGAGTGAAACCAATTATTTTGTTGATTAATGGATAATGAACAAACGAAGGGTGGAGCCAAGTGATGGCAATGGACAATTTACCTAAAAGATGCATTTACACCCAACCCCCACCATTTCCCAGATTCAAAATAAAGTATTTTCCTGAACACCATTATGACACTTAAATCTATGTCCCTAAAATATGTGATCATGTGTTATACATGTATTTATAAGAGTTATTTACTTTCTTAAGGGTAGTAGACAAATGTACGGTACATAAAACCCATCACGTACGTACTGTACATGCACAGTAGGCTTCAAATTAAAAAAGTGCTTCAGTGAAATATCAGTACATCAACAGTGTCATAGCCAAGAGGATGCATGAAGTGTGCTGCTGTCCCCCTCTTGAATCAATAGCTTTGTTAATAGCTAAAGATTTTGCACATGAATTAGCTTGGTATGCCATTGATTAATTAACTTATACAAATTAAAACCACACTATTCTATAGAACCTGGCAATCAAAGACACATGACATAAAAAGTATTTAAGAACTTGTCAAATGATGATATTGATTAATCGTTCCTGTAAGGAACGGGTTTTGAAAGGACAAAACTGGATCAACAGTCAGCAGGAGAATGTGGTACCCATACCCTGTTAGTTTTGAGCTACGTAAACATGTGTGCATTCTGCTCTCATACAGTGCCCTCAACAAAAATTGTTGAGTCGGTAGAGGGAGGGTTAACTAACGCGCTAAACTTGCACTGATGCAACACTGGTATCGATAATGTCATTTATTTTATTTACCCTTCCTGTAACGAACAGTTTTCAGAGTGCAAAATTGGATCAACGATCAAATGGAAAGCGTGAAATAGCATTATCCAATGCAGCATTTATAGGCTGTATATGACATAATAGCAATCACGAGATATTTCTTTGGCATACTAACAAAACAGGTCTACTGCTTTAGTTTTGAGCTGTGCATGAACTTGTCTGTAAAGACATGCATAGCCTCTGTTCTCCTCTATTAACATAAGCTGTTGAGTCGGTACAGGAAGGTTTAAGAATTGAAAAATTGATTAATGGAAGATTTTCCAGAGCCTATTCTCAATAACACATCATGTTTCAACTACCCTGCCAAGACATATAACACAACTTCCAGTAGGTTTATATAATGACACATAAGGTAAAATAATATTTGAGGTACTTTTGTCTGTCAAAGTATATTCATTCATATATTCATGATGATGGAAGCTAAACTACTAACAACAATAGACACACCAGTAAAGCCTGTATGGTACAGTTATATTAAAGTGAGGGATTAATTGTATAGCGCTGTTCGGCTGTTAATGTTGTGACTTTTATTTTTATTGTTACTTTTATTGACCTTCCATGACTCTATTAAACTCCATTGTGCTTTTCTACTAACTATTAGAGTTAAACATACCAAGTATATATTGTATGCAGGTAGGCATTGTTGAGTTAGCCAGATTAAGACATTTTGATCTTTGTTGACCATACATGAACATTACACTCTTCTACTCATCCAAGTTGACAATGTTGAGTTAGCCTGATTACAAGATTTTGAGTATTTGACCGCTGTTGACCTTTAACCTCTACTGAAATTGAAAGAGTTCTTCTTCAACCAAAAAGTTAACTACCAACTAGAAGGTTCCTCCAAGTTGGGAATGCTGAGTGAGCTGGATTACAAGGTTTTTAGTATTTGAAATCTGTTGGCCTTAAATGACTTTCAACCTCTGCTTAAATGGAAAATGTTCTTCTTCTTCTCACCAATAATGATCTATGTATCAACTATGAGGTTCATCGAACTTAGCATTGGTGAGTCTGCCCAATTACAAGGTTTTCAGTGTTTGACTACTCACTAAGGAAACACACATACCAATTTTGAGTCTCATCCAAATAGATAGATAATGTTGACTCTTGTTGAGTTACAAAATATCTAGTATTTAACCTATCGACCTCTACTAAAATCGCAAACATTCTTCTACTCATTATGGCGGACATACACATCAAGTATGATACTAATCCACTGTTGTCTCATTGAGTTAGATTGATTACAAGCTGGGCATCACACACACCCATACGGGTTTGGCTATACTTACCGAGGACTTCAATTTTCAAAAATAAACTAAGTCCGAAATATGTGTTTCATCTAGGTCCTCGGTCGTGTTAGCAGTCATAATTCACTATATTACCGAGGACCTCAAGACCTCGCTATATATGGTA
>JAODAF010140674.1:0-10370 GCA_027574765.1 Molpadia intermedia | reverse complement strand
TCAACTTTATTTTCAATATAGTACTTCTGTTTTGTCAATCATGAGTTTCATCTCTTTTTGGTGCATATTTCTATATAAATATATATATATATAATGAATATATATATTTATATAAGAGTAACAAAAGAGACACAGGACTCATCGTTGGCAAAACAGGAATACTAAATTTAATAAAAATTGACTGCTAATTTACGGACCTCCCTGGGCAGTAAATTTAGTATTCCTGTTTTGTCAACTACCGGTATGAGTCATGTGTCTCTATTGTTACTCTTATTTTTACTTGGAATACACGTGGATGTGTCTAGTATATATATATATATGCCTATATACAACAGGAGGACAGATTGACGACATTCATCAGTAAATAAATGAGTACTCTCTAAATTTATTTCATTCTAAGAAGTAAGACATCTATTTGCCATCCTAACCGCCACATTCCACTCGATCGATGTTCGTCATCCAATTCATCGTGCGGTATCGTCATTACTATCATTGCCATGTTTGCATCATTGTCATCATCATCTTTATCGTCATCAATGTCATCCACATCTCGAACAAATTTGTAATTAATATTAACTTATCTTCAGCATCATTGACAATACTCATTATTTTTACGTGACTGCGCTATACAAAACAGAATGTAAAATACGACCGACAATCAAAGCCAGGATCGTACCAAATGAATTATCATTGGGGTGAACGAGAACACTTTTTGCGAACGCATGGGGTCCATGATTTACCCTTTATGGGGTGCAAGAGCAAGCCCCCAACGAGGTCGCCGGATGTTTTGCGTGAAAACGGAGAGGTAAAGGAACAGCTTATGCTGAATATTGCACATCTAAAAGGTCTGGGCCGTATTAATGGCTTCCCATGGGAAGAGGTGGAAGAGCAATGTTACCGAATTTAGGACACCAGGGGAATCAACGTAGTTTTCCCCACTAGTATTCAAAGGATATATCGATACCGTTAGCAAGATTGGCTATACCGTATTATAACCCTTACGTTGCTGTGCTGTTGGGCAATTGACGGAAAACATTCTCCCAATGCTGGTGTTCATATTACAGGAAGTAGGGGCTCATCAAGAGAACCATTCATCAGGCCAACTTTGTCGCTCTTAATAGTAGCGAGAAGCTGCAGAAAGAACTAAACGATATGAACGCATATATAGCAATCATGAAGCCAATGCCTCTATGCCAAATACACGAAACCGTTAACGACCCTCCATCCCTACCGCATGATTTAGCAAAGCCACTCGCCAAGCTGGGCAATATCAGGAAGACGGAAGTAGGGGCTGAGAAAATGACAGCGGTGACCCGTTCATCAAGAGAACCATTCATCAGGCCAACTTTGTCGCTCTTAATAGTACTGAGAAGCTGCAGAAGAAACTAAACGATATGAACGCATAGATAGCAATCATGAAGGCCAATGCTTCTATACCAAATACACGAAACCGTTAACGACCCTCCATCCCTACCGCATGATTTAGCAAAGCCATTCGCCACTGAGCTGGGCAATATAAGGAAGACGGAAGTAGGGGCTGAGAAAATGACAGCGGTAACACGCTCAACAAGAGAACGATTCATCAGGCCAACTTTGTCGCTCTTAATAGTACTGAGAAGCTGCAGAAGAAACTAAACGATATAAACGCATAGATAGCAATCATGAAGGCCAATGCTTCTATACCAAATACACAGTAAAATATGGTACAATAACTGTCAAGTCATATGTTTAAACGGACACCGGGAAGGAGTTAATACTATATAATGATATATTCTACTTCATCAGAAGCAAATGTTTACAGTAGGTGTAGGGAAACGACACGTGACTCCTGTAGAGATGGCTCTGGATATATATTTTTATTTTAAGATTTAAAAACTTACCCTACAAGAATATTTTTGGTTCTGTTTCTTTAACAATGTTGCAGATGTTGGACTACGTAGTTACCATTGGTCACCTGAAACAACCTACATATCATATCAAAAGTTTATTATAGTAATATTATTATGTCATATTAACCTTATTTATATAAACAAATCTATATTCGTTTTAAAAATCATTCCGGTGGTGAATTCGCATCATAAAGTTGAACTTCTTTCATACTTTATACATATTCCATAGTGGCATAACATGAATAGTGTATTAGTATTGGCTTAAATAATTACTATAGTCCAAATATTTGACACAAATTCTACTAACCAGCAAATATATTAACCTAGTTACTGTAATACATTCAAGAACTGTTATGCTCCAATTGGGAATTCATGTATAGAAATGGTGCTGGAGAGAACAAAGGTGACACACATTGAATATTTTTTGCAAGAATATGTCAGCGTGGTATAAAGAGTTCTAAATTATTCAAAGAGTTGACGATAATTGAGGATATTGACGATAATTGTAACTGTTCAGATCACAACACTAAATTAATAAGAACCTTTTTAGGTATTATGAAAGTTATTGTGATACACTTAGATGTGTATTATTGTGTTAAACTGTGTTTAAACTTTAAAACTACTCAAGATGACAGTGTCAATTACTTGCAAATATCAGTTTGTGTAAGACCACTATAAATAGTAAGTTAACGATATAAAGGGTACTTATAATATCATGTTTTGTTTTAATAACAAATAATACGATAACATTTTGTGTTACAATAAGTGTTAATCGCGTTACAATTCAAGAAAGACAGAAAGTGGCTCAATTTACAACCTCTCCAAAGGAAACCAGTTGGAATATTTAATGACGACTAATTAATTAAGGTTGCCCATCTTCTACTCAGATTAAAGACGCACTTACCCTGCTCGGTATGTTGTCGTCGTAACGATCATTTTATGAGTTTATGGTTATATCTTATATATATATTTTTTATAAATTGCCACTAGACAAAATGGTACCAGTCCTATCACACAGTACACGAAAAACAAAGTGCAGTTGAAGCTAACACGACTATTTAGCTTTAAATGCCTTCTTGATCACTCATCGCTAAATAAAACAAATCGTGTTTTGAATCCAAATTTGAGATGTCATGTAAAGGCAAGTATAGGGTTCTCCAAGCATATGATAACGCAATCCACAAGAAAGCAGTGTCAGCCGGATGTACATGATGTCCAGTATTCGTTACAAAGTCCCTCGGGATTTCCGTTTACATCTCTTTAAGAATGGTATTGTTACCTAGTAAAGGTAAGTGATGTGTTCCGAATCGATTTCCCTGTCTACAGTGTCAAGGAGTTGATATGCGCGTTTGATTCCAGAAAAGCTTCCCGTCACGTACCGTTTCAATTCGATCGTATTCGATGTGAACACAGACGATATAACTTGGGTTTTGTATCAAATAACCTTATATGCCAATGGTGGTTTTTGCATCGTCTTCAATAGAATCCCGATTTGACCTCAAAGTGCTTTGGATAGCTGTAAGTTCCAAGTTAGCGAGTAGAGTAATGCAACTTTTTTTTATTATGACGCAGCTATACTTCACCTGATATCTGTAGGTAACGATCAAACTGAGATAATCTTTCCTTTGGGTTTTAATCAAACTATTACAAAATAAATCTTTCAAAGTCCAAGCGAGGTAAAGCCCGTGGAGTCAGTTCCAGGCGATTTAGAAGCCATGTTTCTATGTTGATTTGACTGAATGTATACGGTAACTGTTTTGTTATTATGCCGAAAAGCATTCCCTAGGTTTATGAATTGAATGTCCATTATCATGTATAGTTAATGTTATTCTGGCTCAAATTTCAATTATTACGCCGTCATATAACTTCCATTTAGGTTCCCCTTGTGGCATTATTCTAACCAATATCTACAAAACAACAAACAACATTTTATTTAGTTTACATTTTACGTTTGCAACAGCCTTCCCTACGTTGTGTAGACTAATCTATTTGATCGCTTAAAATGTTTCTTAACCACATTAACACTTTATATTTATGCAGTAAAACAAAGTGAAATCATGCATGTTGATATAAATGTCAGTAGAAAATAAGATACCCAAATAATGTGATTTAGGTGGGCAAATATTAAGTTTTTTTATATATATTTTTTTTTATATTTTTTTATATTGTATTGAGTGCATTGCTCGCTACAACGTAGCAAAATTTTACTTTAAATGACTACGTATTGAACTGGTCGATATGGGATTACACTTATTTTTTGTTCTCTAATTTATTCAACCAAACCAAACCAAGACTGGGAGAATGCTTAACGGTTAATATTTCGATAGCTATCCTTTCTCAATAGCTGTTGACCAAAAACGTTTTATTTAGTTTTTAAAATGCGGACTTCGTTTTAAAATTATGCGTTTTCTCTTAATTCAGCAACCTTACATTGAAAATCTATTTTATAACTACTGATGACTAAGTGTTGGGAATAAATGTTTGCATGTATTGTATCTTCCTATATACACGAAATCATTGCAATAATGCTGGACAAGATTGTTTGCCTAACCTCGATGGACAAAGGAAGGAAAATAAATAAAGAAGTGAATTCAAAGCTCTCTACTACGGGTATAGTATAACGTGACCCAATTAAGAATTAATAGGTGTTTGATATTTTAGTGTAATATTTACAAATGAACACATATTCATATAAGTACTATTTACGACAATGGATAAATAAACTAACCTTCGGCTAATAATGTTTATTACTACAAATATTGTAAACGTCATACATAATTTTATAATAAAAATATTTGGCTACAAAATATAGATAGTAACCGCAATAGTATATGTTAAATACGTACATACGCGGGTCAACGAAACGTCTTTACTGAAACGTAAGTTTGCGCTGTATATTTATGGATAAAAGCACAACGTGGTTTCCAAAAGTCCAAATTTATATCCCTCTGCGGAAGCAAATGTATACGACTTCCGTGAAGTTATATATGGGATAGCGGAAATCAAGCTACTCTAACATTTTGCAGAACATTCATTGCAATAAGAAGACCGAAGCAATGATCTACATGCAGTCAATATAAGCTTGTGCGTCAATTCCCTGAAATAATAACGTTTCTGGTAAATTATCAAGCTGCTTGTTAGCTTTGTATGAACGGACGTCAAAGTCCTTGCATGCACTGTTGAATCCATAAAGGATTTCTTGCTACCGTCCTTTCCCACACTTGATTGTGATTAATCTCGGTGCCATACCGAGTGTTACACGTGATTGTTATGTATTATATTCGTCGGCTCTATGTCACATTTCATACTGGATAATCTTCATGCGTTAGCGTAGCGTTATACTGAACGTTCAATTCTCGCATTTACTTTCCTATCGGCCATCTACCATTGAAATGTAATGGTTCAGCAACAAATCAACAAGTAAGTAAGTAAAGTTTTACTCCTTATTCCGTTCGCACTTTCTTTTATGCTAATCTGATCATTATTCGCTTTAAGGTTACGATTTGTAACAATATCACTTGTCCGAAGGTACCGGGTGCTGTTAGTGGTATGATAGCAGATTCACGTGATGAACTATATAGGCCTAATATAATTACTACATTAGTTGTATTTATATTTACTATACGATGGTCACTGGACCGAAATCAATTAATGTAACAATATTATTGATTGTTACTTGCTGTAGCGACCAAAAAGGGGATTAAAAGCTAAGTGTGCTTCTGTCAGTATTTGCATAATTGTTTTAACTTTGTTGCGTTATGTTTGCCATAAAAAAAATTAAAAAATGGTATGGGATTTGATAGTTACAATTTATGCTAGCCTCAGTATAATTTTTCGTGATGGATTGTCATTTTACAACACACCTTAGCCAACACATAGATACCTCTACGGGGGAAGACAAATGGCTTACCTACTTAGTAAACGAGGACGTCTATCGCAGTAATGATCCAATACCACCAATGCCAATCCAATACCACATATTTACAGACACACAACAATAGGATGGACCGGTTGGGTAAACCTCGGGGGCCATCGGGTCCAAATCCCTCCACTGCCAGCCACGAACATCAATAATTACACAGAGCACAATGTACGCATACGTCGGAATAATTTCAATTCAGTTCAGATAGAAAGAGCAACACATTCTGGGTCGAAAATACTCCTACCTTACTGGTCAAATTACGCGTCCCAATCCCTACATGTTTGACCATCGGTATGTGGTAACGACATATTATACCAACGAACATTCTAGATCTAATGACCTACTGAATACTCATGCAGGTTATGTATAATGCGTCACGCCAATTATCAAAAATGTATATGTGTAAAATCAGTAATATGGTTATATGGATGAAAGGTAGAACTACTACCACGATAACAAATAAATGACAAATTAATATTATTAAAATATTATTGTCACACAGTGTTACTTTATACTTATCTATAGAGATTTAGTGCATGTTATGTGTGCTTGTCTAGATTTTCCAAGCCAATTTCTTTTCATTATCTCGAGGACGAATCTTGTTTGACGTGATCAAATGATTCCCCGTAGGATTCAAGCGTTATGCCGCCAAGTCCAACTATTATGCCTCTAACAATGCAGTTTCCTCGGTGCTATAGCGTGCACACTACACCAACGCATTGCTTAGGAACAAATTAAAGATACATTGAACTCATATATGATACATGAATACATTAAGAAATTAATAATTCCAAGTTCATCGAAACTAGAAAAATACTTATATACCGGTAATGTTCTGGTAGATCACGAGAAATTAAATATACATGAGGATAACGGTTAAGATGAACGAAACCTATTGAATCACCTATTATTCTTTGTCAATATTAACAAAAAACATCAGCGTAAAAGAAACTATTACTTAGGGGCCTGTATATTCACGATTACTGAGTGATTTAGTAAGTCGAGCTTTGCTTGATGCTACCTTAATGTGTAATCACAGCATGATATTGAACTCACGACAAAGTAATTAACTAACCAAGTGTATAATAAATACCTAAAGCACAGTTATTAGTTATTTTAATTTTATAAGTTTACGGCATTCCCGGTAACTAGGCCTACTGGATATAAGAAACTAGTTATTTGATCGCAGCACTTAAGTTCCATTTAAGTAGGCGATTAAACTAATACCCCAATATGCACTTAGCCAGAAGCGGGTATATTAATGTTGCGTTTGCATGACACGAGTTGGAAATTAAAAGTGTTTTTATCTTATGTTTTTCTTATATCACCTATATATTTGTTATAGACAAACTTTGAAATCATGAAAAATTAATAAAATATATATTTGGGTTATGTAAGGGGACATTAACGTTTATGCTTTATATGTGTTATGAGTGTTTTGAACATTGGTAAAAGTGAGACATTTGCATCAATTACCCATTATAACAAGCTACTGCGGAAAAAATAATATTATGATAATATTTAATTGTAATAAAAGTTACATTTATGTAGCTAATATGTAGACGTATCTTAAAAAAGGTATAAACCTGGAGACAATCGACAAGACACAAAAACGAGGACATTTTTGTAAAAGTGAAAACAGATGGATGGCGATTAAAGTTAACGCAAAAATGTGCCTTTGATATGTTTACCCAATTTTTTAACATGATATTTAATACTTTTAAAACGTGCACATGTTGCTCGTAAACGCAAGAATGGTACCACGGCAACTTCGTGTCATTCACCTTTCATGTTTGGAAACAGTGATCAAAAGTCAGTCATGAAGATAAAATTGATTGATCGAAGGACATTGTCTTACCGGTACCTAGGAATTACTTTGCATCGGTAATCATCACCCATTACCAATATATACCCTTACTCATAACTTTTACACACACTACACACATACACCCATTAAATGTACGCATCCGCTTTGTTAAACTTTCCTTAGTAAAGCAGTAATGTTTGATCATACTCTTGATCCATCAATGAAGTATCGAAGGCCGAACGTATTGAATGTACACTCAAATCCATACAAATATATACAAATATATATAGATATGATTCATGATCAATGTCCACCGTTTCATGATTTTACATGCAAAAGTGTGGAGGTAACAATAACTGCAACGTTCTAAATTTTTGGATCGAGTAAATAGAGGACTGAAAATATGAGGAGAATACGAGAACTTAAGAATATAAATATCCCTATATTGTAACGCAAAACCGGGATAATAAGCGTTACTGCGTACATGACACTTTCTCTCTGTATACTATGACAATCGCGGTTCTCCTGTGAATATGTGAACCCTGTTGCATTCATCGGAAGCCAATGACAAATGAATTGAAAATCCAAAGGAGGAGTAACATGGGGCGATTTGTTCAATATATCTCGAATTGCGGACCATATTTAGATATCAGCATACCCATGGATGGTTATATCAACATGTCCAATTTTATATCAGCATTCTGAATTCCATATGCCTATTTTTATATCAACATAGGCTATCCAGTTTTATACCATAATGCCGAATTCCATATATGTGCACGTCCATTTTAATATCCAGATATTCAATTTTGACCCAGTCCGCGCACTACTATATGATACGCATAAGTTAAACATTATATAATTATACATTAAGTACGGTAGTATTGTTACAAACCGTGACCTTAAAAACTACGAATAATGATCAGATTTGCATAGAGGAAAGTACGAACGAAATAAGGAGTACGATTTTATTATTCATCAAGGCATCATTGCAATCCATTTGTCAAAATTATTGTCAATATCTTATCCTACTTCTATTGAACACGATAAACCTCCAAAAAATACATTTTTATGTTGTACTCGACCCTATGAGATGTTTTGGAGCTTTTGTATTTAATACTATCTACACGTTTTACCACTTGTAATATAAAACTTTAAATTGATTATCTTTTTGAAGGACATAATTGGCGGTAACCTTGTTTTGCGATAATCTCTACAACGTACTTGAAAAGTGAATCACGTTAAACAGTGAGATATTAATAAACATCATTATAAGAATATGTAATAGAAACTCATGAATAATGTGTAAGGATAAAAACATCGGTACTAGCATTACACCATAATGCTTAAATATCGACCGTACGTATCAACTCTAATGGTAGTTGGTCGAACTAGATACTAGGTATTAATCAGTGTAGATTTTTATCATACACACAACATACCCGACACAATTCTCAAGTGGTCGACTAACGTAACGCTTATTAAGACCAGTAGACCCATAATAAGCGACATCCATTGTTTCAAATACAGTGAAGAAAACAAATTTCCTTCCCGTTCATACCGTAATTTTGGAATACACATGAAGATGATAGCTGTTAGAATACTGTTTTAAAAGTCAATCAACAATCTCATTCAATCATGTGAATCGTTATCAACTTATCATCTGGCATAATATTGTAGTGTGGAATTTTCTAGTATTAAGTCAAAGTAATTCTACTTCTTCGTATGCCCTAACGCCTGGTTTTGGCTTCTCAAACCAAACGAGCACCATCAAGTTTGTCTTGCTTGTGGAAACTTTATTTTTAAAATATATTTCGTTGATTGATAACTCCACAAAAATATAAAACAACAAACTTAGGTTAGATGATAGTTCTACTAGCTATTTTGAGTTCCCGATAATGTAAACACTTTCAGTAAAGAATTTAAACTTAAATAGAAATGTGACACAATCGTCCTTTTAATATAATTTTAACTACTAAACAATTCGTCGTTGTTGTTTTTACTAGGATATTGTTAAAAACTCCGTCACATACGTCCTTCGTTGCTTCAATACAATAATCCTAATTCGCTGGTTCATATCCTTCATATACGATCGAATATATATGGAATATTATATCTGTTCATAGGTGTAAACATTCTTGCGTTCATTGACCATATTTTGAAATTCAAAATCTAAGTGGCCTTCTTTATATTCCAGTTTTATAACATCAGAGATATGAGTGTATTATAAATGCCCTGTGTTTAATATTTCTCTATAATTGACATGGCATTTAAGATTTCATTAAATTTTTAGCATAAACTGAAGTGATTGTTAGCAACAGATCTTCATTATAAATAATATCAGGTTAAAGTAAAGAGGCACTAGAAACGTCATATGAGAGCATTATTAAAGAGGTATAAATTACATCTGATTTGCAACGATTCATACTGCAATTCTTAGATCACAGAATGGGAAGCGACATAAAGCTCCCTCTTGAATAACATCACTAAATTAAAACAAATGCCATCACGTCGAAACGGAATTACAAAGCGACGGCAAAATATCGTAAAGGGATTAAAAATATGTTAAATAATGACCGTTCATTCATACTTGAATAAAACCCTTCAATCTGATTGGTTCATTACACTCGGGTGACCGTTGATTATCCTACGATAACCCACGGTAAAAAGGCCGTCGTATGAATACAATAAACTTAGATCGTCGTTGCGTACGCGCGTAACTATGACTGGGAACTTATAACGCGTTGTACGT
>JAODAF010140563.1:0-10371 GCA_027574765.1 Molpadia intermedia | reverse complement strand
GTCACAGACACACACACACACATACATACACACACACGCCAACCTGACTGCATAGGTTCCTTTCGCTAAAGCAAGGAACCAAAAATAACAGGATAAAATGAAACAGATTAAGATGGGTTTTAGATCAATTTTACAGTGCGAACCAGAAATGCCACATGACAGATAAAAACAAATATCAGAGACAGAAAGTGAAGAACACCCTCATGAACAGCTTCTAGCAATGAGCATGATGAGCAAGTACAGAAATAACCAATGGCACAGACAGTAAATTGTTGTAGTGCTTTCAAAAAACCCTTCAAAGTATCCTTAGCAGGATAATGATTCCTTCCAAAATTTATTGGAACTTGATGTGTGAAGGAAGAAAGATCGATCCAATGAGATCCTTCAAAAAAAGAATGAACTCTAAGGGAAAACATATTTTGCAATGAGAACATATTTTAGATGAGACCTGTCACTACTGTACCTGTTGAAAGAATGAGGTTTCAGAGCTTTCTTGAGGATTATGTCACTGGATGTCGGGGGTGCTATTTAGAAATGCAGTGTTAAATCTTTGCCAAGAGAGTCTTATATACAGTAGAAGAGTGAATTAGTGAAAGGAATAGGTAAGGAATGAAAGCAGGAGCATAGACTAGATACTGATACTAAATTGCTGTAGTGCCAAGTTTACTGAGAAGGAGACATAAATCCAAGATATAATGAAAGAGGCAACAAAGATTTATAACAACCAGAATCAAAATATCTCTTTGCTCTTTTCATACTCATTGACTTGACATTTTATAGGATTAAGGTCTACATTTTAGATATTTCATAACTTGAGACTAGAAAGAGATATTCTGATTAATATACATTATAAATAATTCCTTATCTGTTATAATATGTATCATTTTGGGTTTGTTTCTCCTTAGCATGAGACAAAATATCCCTGCAGAGCACTATTCAACTTGTTGCCCTCATAAATGGTCATATTTTCTCTATTCTTTTACAACAATTTTGTTCGAGAACTCTTTGAGCAGAATCTACAGTATACCTACACATGTATTTGTCTTTAGCCATGCCATTCCTAATTACCATATGTGGAATCTAACCGAGTGATGAGTTGACAAGATTCAGACTTCAACATCACCCTGTCCTGAATCAATATTCATATCATGTTTAACACCTTGACAACTGCAGACTACGAGGCCTTCTCTTCTATACTCTTGAGAAGAATCGTTTGAAATGCTGCTATTTTGAAGCTACTTCAGAAATCTATCTTCGGTAAAAATCATTCCAAGAAGTCCCTTTATATATATTGATTTCACAATTTTGACAAAACGACTTGTTTGCTGCCAAAATTTCTTACTAGCAAGTTACTGGATTTCAAGATGTGCCTGTCTCATGTAACTTGTTCATAATGATGGATCACTGGGGAACGACAAGTGGGATGATATGAGCCAAATAGGGATATCTGGAAATTGAAAGTAGACTGAGCGACCACTACTTGTAACATCAAGGGCTAATGTAGATAGCCATTGGCAAATATTCTCAAGTGGTGCTTCATACTTGAAAATGCCAGACAGAAGCTTGGGAAAATAGTAATATATGTTGCCATGGAATCTACCAAATTTTACATATTCATATGTATAATGTATTAAACCAAAAGTGCAAAAGAAAATTGCTGAAAAATTCAATTTTTAAATCACCTGTCATAATGGACTTTTAAGTTACCAATATTAATTTTCTGCCATCATATATTTCATTTTATAGTTGATTATTTTATTTTGTCACAATTACAATTCCAGGAAATTTTATGTATTTTTTAATAGATGCAAAGAGCAGTAAACCTATCAACCAGGATGATCAAAAATAATTTGGAAAATTCTTAGTAATAATTTCATGCTTGAAATGATACCCTCAGTTTCGATATTATTTTTCTCCAAAGATCTCTCTATTGACCGAATGCAATGTAGCTGGCAGGCTAAAATTACCTGGTCACTGGCATTCCTGGTATTAATATTAATTTTATATATTTTATGTTTGGCTAATATAGCGGTATTTAACTTTTTGTTGAATGTTTGTATATTACATCATATATTTACTGTACAATGTTTTAAAAGTACAGTAAACCATTCACCCCTCTATATGACTAATACTTGTACTTTATAACAGCACAGATCTACATATTAAATGTCCATGTGTGTCCTAATTAGTAGCTGAAGTACTCACAGGTGCTTCCAGGGATCCAAGATTGGGGGAGGGGGTGGGTGGAAGCCCATGGGGCAACTTGGTACAAGCCAGGTTCATCAAAGCTGTTAGATTAAGTGAATTTGATAATTTAAGGCAAAGAGAAATGTGCACATATTACTATAATACATTTTGAGCATAAATATTTTGATTTCCATTATTGTTAAGAAACCCAGATTAGGACCACAGAATTCACCAGAAAAGCATATAGGGGGTGTAATGTTTAAATTTATGGATTGAATCAAATCTGTGCCTGGCACTATCTGCATGCACCATGCATAGCTATCTACATTAGATGTACATACAAATCATTACAGCCTAATCTCAAATGTCACTAAAAAGGGAAATAATCTTTTTGAAACTAGTTCTATCACCAGATTAGGATCACAGACACCAACAAAGAAAGGTTATAGAGAGTGTAGTGACGATTTATATATACACAGTCATTGGTCGAGGCCTATCCTGGTAAATGCATAAATCTTTTTCCTCCAATCCAATATGTGACTGTCACTATCTAAGCACACAATGCATGGCTATCCAGAGTGGATGTACATACTAACATAATAGTAGGGATGCAATTAACATTCCAGCTTAATCATATTAATCACATCAAATTCATATATGACAAATGTTTATCACCTAGAGGTCCCATTAACGACCCTGTAACAATTAATTAATTGATCAATTAATGAATTGATTAATACAGCTACAAGTATAATCCGTTTGGTTTTTGCATTAAAAGTCAATTAATTAATATACCAGATGGCCACCTACAGAATCCTGAAGGTCAGTGGTAATGCATGTCCACATGATTTACGTAGGGCTTCAACGTGACCACTATTCCTTCAATGATTAGGCTAGTAGCTTGGAATATACTAAATATACTAAATATACTGCATCAGTATGGTAAGTTAGTAAATGCTGTAAATACATGTCAATTTTTGAAAAAGACTGATATGATGATAAATTCTTGTTTTTTGATTGATTTATTTATTTATTACTTCTGCTACAGGACTGTATTCAGTTTTAAAAGGAAGAGAAATGAGTGGAGTAAAAAATGATAAAATTTAAACTTATATAACTAGTATAAGTATATCATGAGTATAACAAAAGGAATGACATTGAATTTGTTTCATAACAGGATTTTGTTGGTGTAAAATCTACAACTTCATTGCATGTTTCTCTTTGGATCATTGGCAATTGTTTATCAATCAAAGTGTACTGTCTGGCCTTTCGGCTTTCTTTTCCTCTATCTGAAATATTAGGCTGCAGTAGATATAGACAGAGAACATTTTAATGCAATGGGTTTCATAGCAATTATGCAGAAAGAGAAACAAAGTGTGGCATCCCCATAGCAAAATGAAATGCAAGTATTGTGTAAGGAACATGCAAGGATAATGCAAGGCTAGTAAGGAACATGCAAGGAAGTTGTAACAAGTTAGTAAGAGAAATTCTGTGGATTTAGTTTTATTTTTCAATGTAAGGAACAAATCAGGAAGATGTAAGGAATTTGTAAGACTTTTAACCTATTCCTTACATTTTTTTTACATGGATGTAGATGATCCTTATGTGATATGTTGCTATGTGATATGTTGCTATGGGATGGTTGAAAAAGGGTGCAATAAAACAAAATATTCTATGGATGAGAGGAAAATAACTTTAGTTAAAAGCACTATAACTGTTGTGTGGAACAGAAATTGGATTCTATTGAACCTGTTGTACCCACTCCAGAATTTACTTAGTAAATGTATAGCCTCAAGGAATGAAATCCAAATTTAGAAATATGACTGATAGATTATTTCTGTAGATTGTATGAGATCATATATAACAACAGTTATAGTCCAAAAACTGTTGCTTAGACAACGACCTGACCTTCATACCTAAGGCAATGATCTACAACAAGAGTGAAAATTGTCTGCTAATGGTTGTAAATGAAGGAAAAATTATTCCTAAGGGGCAACACGATCTAAAGATAATGAAATGAAGAAGAAGTTGTTGTTTTCAAAAAGGCTAGGACAATAATGTACAAGTGAATATTGTATATCAATGAAAATAAAACAGTGTAAGAGTATGATGGATATACTATCCCGCTCGCATGTGACTGCAAGCACGTAATCAGAATTGCGGCCGCAAAGCTCAAACTGTTCTGGAATGTCTTCACACATGATTGATATGATTATGGACATTACATTTTCACCTTTCCAAAGCAGACCATTGCTCTATGTTCAAGAAGATGGTCTCACCTATCCTTAAGTCACTATCTTGTTATTGCCTCTTAGCTTTGGATATTTGGTGCATTAAATTGGAATTATTATCACTAGTATTGCTGGATACTATTTGTAGCTATAAAGTGAGATATTCTTGGTGCTATATGCATTCATGAAAACTATTTATTGCCTAAAATGTTTAAATGTAGCAATACTACATTTAACTTCACAGATATGAAAACTGAATTCTGGAGCATAATTCATTCTGATTTGTTGTGAGTTTGAATATAAAGATACTCGCACCATAGACTTTAATTTGTTTAGTCTTCTCTATATAGTTATATACAGTTTTTGAATGAAGGCACTCCTCTTGAATGTAATTGAGTTGTTCATTTTAAATTGGTAGCCTGTGGAAATCAGATTATAAACCTAGCCTACTTTATGAAGAGACTGTTTCAATCCATACACAGCCTTACTTACTGAAGATATATGATATTTTTCAGGTCTATGAACTTAACATCTTGGTTTCTACAAATTTTGGCCATCTAACTTGCCAGTGGCCTTCACTAGTTGGTATTACATATTTGATCAATGCAAACAATTTGTTCTTGATACCAAAACCTGTCATTTCATATACCCAAATAGGAGATCAATTTCAAACAGATCTTTGACATTATGGCTACCAGTATTGAACATACCTTGCCTTGTGCTCGATGTGCCATGGGGAGGGAGAGGGGGTGTGGGGGTGGAGTGTGACACTGCTATTAATGTGTATTGTTACCCTTGCCCTTTCTCCCAATATATTAGCTTCTTCTCCAAATGTTTCCTATGGGCATTTCATTATTCATCAATATATATAATATATATAGTCAATGAAATTATAAAGAGGAGCTTGTTTGTTGGCTTTCACATTCACAGATCTTTTGTTAATAATTGAAAACAAAAACAGGAATCGCATTTGTTTTTGAATGAAGGCACACTCCTTTGGAATGAATATTGAGTTGTTCATTTTAACAAATGGGTAGCCTGTAGCAAGCAGATGATAAACCCATCCTACTTTGTGAATAGACAGAATGTGTTTCCATCCATACACAGCCTTCCTTTAATATTGAAGACTATGAAGATGCATGGTTTCAAATAATATTTTCATGGTCTATAAACTTGAAATCTTGGTTTCTACAAATTTTGGCCATCTAATTTGGCCTTCACTAATTTGGTACTACATATATGATCAATGTAAACAAATTCTTCTGAATATTAAAACCTGTTTGACCCAAAGGTCCTTCATTATTAATTATCAATCCATTTTGAAAATAACCCTGCCTGGTATTCTAAGAAATATATTTGAATAGTTTGAGCTAATGTTATATTTATTAAATATTTATTTATTGATATTTTGACAGCATTACAATAAGTCTTACAAAATATATAACAGTCCAGCCTGGTATCTCAATATCTCTACATTTTCTTAAAGTTTCATGTATGAGGCATGCAGAGTATGTAGCATGGTTACCTGGAGGTTAGAACACTTAAGACTACAAATGATGCAAATGTGAACAATACTGAACACTGATGAGATCCACAAAATGAGTTGTTGTTTGGATTTTAGTTGAGAAAGGAAACAGTTTTGCTTGATTCTTCCCATTCCTATAAGAATGCTCTTACATATCAGTTTGATTAATAGCTGATGTGACCATATGCCATATAGATTAATAGGCTAGGTATCTGATCTAATCCCCAAAACACATATCTTAATCCTTCTAATAAGCTTCCAGGATTCATGAGTTGGATATATGTAATAAAACATGAGATGAAACTTCCACTCAGTTTGGTGCAACATTTGGTCATTCTTCATAAAATATTCAAATGTTCATTTAATAGCCAGAATTGTCATCTGATTAAAGCTATAGGATCGGCTGGTATTTTTCAGACAAAATGGCACTGACCATTGACATTTTGACACCAAACAAATAACCATTGTTTACGGCGCTTAGAGACTATCCCACTGTAGTAGGCCAGCTGCCTGATGAAAGGCATGTACGGGAGTTATGTGCATGCAAGCAGAAATTGTTTTAGGTTTAAACATTCACATATGAGAGATAAAGGAAGAAAACATGCTTGTCATCACTATGCAATGAAAGACATCCTTCATGTTCCAAACCATCAGTAAAAATTAAAACTCAATAGTATGGTAAAGTTCAGTGATATTAAAGTAGTGTACAATATTCCTGCTCAACAGCTGTACTATATACCCTACACCTACTGTATAGATCATAAAAAACATATTATGGCACAAATATTATGAGAAAATTATCAAATCATCTAGTAATTGACCTTCATGTGAACATGTGCTTAATATTGATGTCATCTGTAATACTGATCATTTCATTAATGGAATAACAGCTGGTTAACAACAGATGTTAACACAAAATGTACGGGTAAATTGAAAAAGCATGATTTGTATCAGGTACAAATTTCCACATCATGACAGCTGTTAATAGCAATATAACACAAGAAATAACTCATCAAAACTACTAAAATAAATACTAGATATTACCTTTCATGTAAACTTAGATATATATGTGATTACTGTCAGGTCATCTTCATTATAATCAACATTTGCATCAATGTATAAAAATGGAAACAAAATCAAGAAAAAGGATAAAAGAGGAGAGAGAGAGCGCCATCTAACGCAAGAAGTATGGGAATATTTAACCAGAACACACAAGAATGAACCAAAAACTTACATTAGGGTCCTGCCCACTCATTAATATTTGTGAGACCTGTACCAAGAGCAATATGGATCATGTATTCATCATGGCTGACTAGTGACATCTATAACTATTATGAAATCAATCCAACTTGTCCTTCTTGAAATATCATGTTTACAACACAAGTGTCACACACATACATACACACATGTACAAAAGCATGATTTGTTTTAGGTACAAATTTTCACATCATGAGTCAGTTTTTAATAACAAAATACTACTTTAACACAAGATGATGATTCATCAAAACTACTAGAAAAGGATAAAATAAACCTTCATGAGAACTCAAATATGTTTACTGTCAGGTCATGTTAATTAATCAACATTTATTTCAATGCATAAAAATGGAAACAATTCAAGAGGGCAGCATAGCAGAATATTATGGAGCTCTGGAGACAGAAGAGAGGGATGTGTATCATGTGTTACAGTAATTATTATAGAACTCTTAGTAGTGTATACAATTCTATTCTAATTCGATAAAATTACAATATTTTAGCTCTCAGCAAGAAATCTTGAAGCAAATTCTAAAGAAAAACATCATGAATCCCACAACATACAGGAATAGTACACTTTAAATGATGTGTTATATATCATTACTCAAAAGATAAAAATTTGGGCTCAAAATGTCCAAAAATGTCCCAAATTCAACATTTGGCCCACCATAACTTGAGAACCATGTGTCCAATTTAAGCGAAAGTTGGCTCTTGCTATATATAGAGCTCATTGAGCTTTATCTTATATATACATGTACAATGTTTTTTTCTGATTTGACCTTTTGACCTTGGGGTCAGTTGTAGCTTGACATGCTGGTTTCCAAAAAAATAAATACACAACAAATCTGTACGACCATCCTAACTGTGCTTTAAACCACCCCAAAAAATTTGACTTCTGATAACTTCAAACACAAAATTTGCACAAGGGTCAACCAATTTACACTTTTGACCAGAAGGTATCTTTGAGATCCAAATATGACGTCAAAAGTTTAAATATCCAAAAAAATAAATTATATCAAAAAGGTCACCGGAGGTCAATCTGAGGTCAAAGGTAACCCGGAAGCAGGTTGACTATCGAATTACAATAGCGTGACTCCTAACCCTAACTGACTTTCCGTTCTCAAGGATAATTTTGAGCAATTGTGAACAGATATACTATTGTATTTATAATGCATACATACTGTACATACATAGACAAGCACAAGGGTGGGGGTATGGAACAGTATAGGACAGCCCAACTAGGCTCAGCATTACCATAATATTTTCTTCTTTTCATGAAAAATAATATAGATGCTTGTGTACCCTCCCTCCCCTCTTCCCATTCATATCCCACCAAGTAACTGGTATTTCATTTGGAAATATAATTAAGGCACCAAACCTTTATGAGCTAGAAGTTTTTGTTTCTCGTAATCCAGTTGAGCCAATCCTTCCAGTTTAACAAGCTCTCTCTGCTTCTCCCTTCTCTCCCAGCCCGGCGCCCTCTTGTCGGAACTGTCTGAATCAACCTCTGATTCCGAAGATCCAGCGCTCATACCACTGTTATGATAAGGAAAGGTTGAGTAATATTGAAAATTTAAAAATTAAACCAAAATATGCAGTACAGCATGGTTCCTTGCTGTGTAACCAGCAAAAAGGTTCATGTTCAACTGCAGGAAAGAAAAATTAGTATTTTTCATTTACAGTGTATACAGGTAATTTCTTTAGCAGAATCCCATTTTACAAATATAATCCTTCATTATGTAATATTGTAAGGTAACCCAAGTGAATGAATAAATTGGTTACAGAATTATGAGGTTTTCACATTTGTCATGCTCGGTCCTGTGACCTCATTGATATGGATGGTATGAGCATCAAAAACAATAGGTTCATCTACTCACCAAGTCACCATGGGGCATATATACACACAAGGATCACAAACATACATCCATCACTCTCGTTCTCTCATCCTCATTTACAAACTAGTTTTACCAATATATATATGCATGACATCAAATCTAACCAAAATCATCGATTGCTCACTATCATCCAATAATTCATACCACATTTGAACTAATTGTGGCTTTCAGTTGCTATCTTACTGGCATTTGAAATTTTCACCTTTGACCTGATTAATATTCACGACATGAGCACCAAAAACTAGAAGGTTCATCTACTCCCCATGGGGCATTCATCATCTAAGTATGACATACATCCATCTTTCTCTTGTTGACTGTATACAATATAAGTGTCACATACACACAGACATACACATCACATCAAGAAACCTGTCAAATATGACCTTTATCTGTATATAACGTTTTATGAAGCATACTAATGATCTAACTGGTATGTCAATCGGGATTGTATAGAAATTTACATACTAATAATCATGAGATGGGCATTAAAAACAATAGGGAACATCTAACCATCAAGAGGCATCTTACTTGTCATGTTACCTTGATCTGTACTAATATTGTGCTTGGTTATACAGAATTTGATCAAACATACCAAACATCAAACTTGTATGTATATCTACATTGTATAGAATGTTACATATTAATATTCATGAGATGGGCATTAAAAACAATAGGGAACATCTAACCATCATGAGGCATCTTTTTGTCAAATATGACCTTGATCTGTACATAACAGATTTTTATAAACATACCAAAGACCTAACCTGTATGTCTACCTACACTGTGTAGCAAATACTTACGTGGGGCTTCTTCCCCCCAACCGATGGGCCAGCGTTTCCTGTGGGGTCATCGGTCTGGGTTTTTGAGGTGAATATAATCCATCAATACAGTTCATATAGGGGACGCTGTGGTTCACAGCGAAATGGCCATTGTTGCTGGGTGAAAAGTGTCCGCTGCTTTCAGGTGACGTATTCTGAAAACATGACGTGATGGAAAAAATCTTTGATGTAAAACCAACTCGAGTGATCGACAAATGTGGTAATGCAATGATTATAATTAGAACATAAAAATGATCAACCTTTTGTTGACATTAAGGATTAACCTTCGACACAAGAATAAACCTAACAGCTTAACTAAGCATCTTGGTCAGTTTATTCCATATATGCCAACTTTGAAAAACACTTTTCAGTACTCAGTAATCAGTATTTTGCGAACAAAATCAGTACTTTTAAATTTCATAACTTTTCCACCCCTTATATAGCAGACCTATTTAGCTTCCCTT
>JAODAF010140342.1:0-10372 GCA_027574765.1 Molpadia intermedia | reverse complement strand
ACTGCTTCGCGAATGCGTAATTTCCTACCAAATATACACTATAGCATTAGGAATCATCGATTCATTTATATTCAATCAATCAATTTTGTTCACTATACATGAAAATATAGGCACACAACAAATATTTTATCACGGGCGGATGCCATACGATTCAGAATATAAGTTTACACTGAACCGCTATGGCCGCGATGTTTGCGTCGCGTATAGGTTACTGACGCGTTTGAGTAGATAGCCTATTTAATCGGAAGCATTTATTTATCGCCTGTCTGAAGACTTCGTGGTCTTCTGTCTTCCGTCTTCGTTTTAGATGTCTTCGTTTTGGACATACCCTGTGCTGTAGGCTGTAAAAATAGAAGAATTGACGCGGAAACCAAGAAAAACTATTATTGATTGTACGTACACAAATAAATACTGCGCGCGCACGCATTCAAGCAATATATTACATTTAATACGTATAACGGGCAAACTGAGCGATGACGGCATTGCAAAGCTTCTATAGAGATATAATTTACAGTGACGTCACGTGGAACACCGACATCATCTATATATGGTGAGAAACAAACCCAAATGCAAGTTTTGGTTCCTTGCCTGAAAGCAAAGAAACCTATGCAGAGTTATCGTGTGTGTATATTTTTATATTCACATGTACTCTAATTTACATTTCGCCACTGTGGCCACAACGGTCATGGGGGTCACGGGGTTAACAGCTTAGTTAAGTCATATTCTGGAAATAATCTTTTTAATTAATTTATCAATCAACGCTTGTTTTTTAATTGACAATCAGTACTACAATGAAGAAGGAAATCTTTACTTAAAAATATATAGAAAATCTACAGTGAAATCTATTCTCATTATTTCCTGTTCTCTCGTTTCATTAGATCGTCAAGACGAAAGAAGACACAACGTTATTTAGTCAGTTAATATAGCTAGGCCTTACGAATATAGCCTATATAGCTATTTCGTTAAAAGGGCCAAGTAAAATCAGTTCACAACGTAAAAAATGGCAATGGATTCTCGTGCCTAGACTACTACTACATCACCCCGGATAAAAGGAGGAGCATTTTCTCACACTATAATGACTAGAAAAAACATATTGTTTTTGGTGCTCTTATAAACATTATTCAGCTCGTAGGGTCAAATGTCAAATTCTTAGCATTGCAATACTTATGAAGGCTTATACGGTATTAAAATGGGATAATGCTAAAGAGCTTGCTCGTATACATCATGGAAACAAAATATGTGCATTTGAACATGAACAAATGAATCGTCAGTAATGAACCACGAAATACTGCTATTGCGGTGTTTAGTTTTAATCGTGATTCTTTGAATTTAACAAATATTGTGTTACAACAAAAGGAAAAGCTAAACGATACGTTTCCGATACAATTTTCATAAAGTAGTGTTTGTGCGTGACGGTGGGGACCATGAACATTCCCTCACCCACCCACCACAGCGTTTCCCGCCTCATACAATCATTGATTAGCATGTATATTATAACAGAACTTGGAGGTAAATATCCGCAGTATCGTCACTCAGTTAAAGGCCCAGTCACACTGCTGCGATCGGTCATCTGTTTTCCGCGATCGACTGAGACTTTTCGGCCGATCGCGCTTCAATCGTGGTCGCAGCCCGGTTTTGTGCATGTTCGAAACCCCCCTGCGACCGAGTTTAGTCGCGCGATTGTCAGAGACCTCCAGCGACTTGGAGTTGTCTCAGAAACTGCCTGCGATTACCCGCGACTTTTTTTGGTGGTCTTGGTGGTCTTTGTGCTAAGCCCCAGTGTGACTGGGCCTTAAGTCCACCGTTTCAAGTATCAAATGTATTTTATTACCATTCTTTAAAATTAAGAACCGTAACCGTGACAAATTGTAGTTTGATTGAATGATTGTGTTGAAAAGAAAATGTACGTGCCACCCGGTAGTATAAATAATAAAGGCTTTACATAAAGGATTGTAAGTACTGTACATAATACGACGGCATGGACAATAGAGTGCGATCAACGACAATTGTGAAATATCACATATATTTTACTGTAATTTTACTGCCATTTTACTGCAAATTGGACAAAATATATGCCTAGACAGAAAAAAAAACTTGGGACACTCCTGGTATATTGGTAAAATGTAGAGTGGCATGGAATCAAACATTAAATTAAAGTCTCTTAAATGTAACAATGCATTTTAACAGTCAAGGTCACTACTGGGCGGGTAAAAAACAAAGATGATGGCGTCCGTTTACACTTAGCCGGGCGAATTAACTACATGATTTATTGTTTTCCTGGGCCGTATAAAGAAACATCCAAGTAGTTGATTGACATCAAAATGGGTATGAATATACCTTTTGGCCAATTGGGGAAACAATTGTTTGACACAATTGGATGCGCGTCTTGTTTGCACCCTATATACCCGCGTTGATATTTTGGTGCATGCAGTGTAATATATACGAGTGACGCGCACCTCATCATAACATCCGCGTGTGTTTGATCTCTTGACACAAACGTGCGCGTGCGCGTGGCGCGCACTCATATATTCAAAGTATTAGTGACATCATGTGACATAACAGGTGGGCTAACTGGAACCTGAGAGTCTCCTTACTCGACCAAGCGATGCTTTCAAACTGCTTGCTACGACCAAGTTTCTTCTCCTAATATATAAAGTGATATTAAAGATATGTGAAAATCGACTGGATCAACATTTCCATTACTGGCACACTTTTGAGTAATTAAAAATTGATAAAAAGAATAAGCTAATGAACTGAATGCAAAGACAATATCTGAGAACATGTGATTACTTAAAAGATGTTTTTTTTTGCCAAACAAAGAGAGAAAAGGCTTGATATTAATCAATACTGTAGCCAGGGGGGCATGTGTCTGATAACAATCCTTCTTACAAGCCAACTTTGGGAGTGGCATGATCCATCACTAGATTCACAACTAGATGTCATTAACTATGATAAAAATACAGCAGAAGGCTGACAGAATATAACTTACTGTAGGACAATCTAATCTTCATATAGAAGAAAGGTGACCACTAAAAATAAGCGCTCCCCGCCAATATTTTTCTATTGCAAATAGGTCTCCAGTGCACAAAATTACTAACTAGGCTATGCTATAGGCATTATGTTACGTAGTATAGGCTACTTTATAGCTTAGGTTAGCCTAAACTATGCCTTACATTATGTAGCACAGGCTTTTTATAGCTTAGGCTAGCCTAAACTATGCCTTACGTTACGGAGTATATAGGCTTTTTTATAACTTAGACCTCCAATAAACGACCCCCTTTCGTAAAATTTGAAACCAGAACATGCTCATTACAATCGAGAAACATCCGCATTGAACGAGCCATACACAGTGGACAACATGGGAACACGTGAATGAAAAGCGAAACACTATTGAAGACAATTTCCTAATTTCTTTTATAGTGAACTTTGACACATACCAGTGTTGCAGCCAAAGCTTCGGAGAGTAGAAAGAAGAGTTCCTTAGCCAGAGAGATTGAATACGAATCCGGGTTTTCCTCTACCCCCATCTTTGCCAGCATTTCAGGGTCTGTAATGATCAGACAATGAAAATGAAAAGAAACTTGACGTGACACCTCAAATTTAATGGGAGGCAAATTTATTTGCAAGTTATTTAAAGACCATTGCGCTGTACTATATAGAGTCACATTGCTCTATGTGCTCTATTGTACTATGTTGCAATCTTGTGTACATATAATTCAAATTATAATGATTTATTCCCCAAGAAAGCCCAACAATTACCTCTTTGAATGACAAGACTAACTGCCATCAGACAGAGCTTTTGGAATCTCTTGGTCAGTTCCTGTTCGTTAATCTTTCCCAGCGTGGGTTCATTTCTCCGTCTCTGGTCTCGCAAGGCATTGTCCACATCAACTGAAAAACGACGCTCTGTTGAAACATAATGATGATACAAATGTCCAGCGATAAATTAATGGTAATGTAAAAAGGTAAAATTTTAAACAGCATAGAATATTTCAATAACTTAGTTTACAACAAAGGAAACAACAATATTTATGTTTTGTGCAGAGAGAGTTCACATGAACTACTTTCCATATAGCATAGAGACCTAATTATTTGTGTACTAACAAGCACTTTTAGCATCATATTTGAAATGACTTAATTAAAATTTTGATTTGGTGCATATTTTGATTTTTGAAAAATATCTGAAAATTTGTAAAAATCCGGAATAGATGTTTTTTCATGAATATCCACAGTGGCTCTACTAACTTGCCCAATCTTTTTCCAAAATTTTCTGTAAGTTTCTGAATTTCTATAAATTTTTAATTTCATAGGTAATAAAGACAGGTGATTTTCTGTCACTGGTGATAAAGCCCACTCACTCACTGATATACATAAGATGTTCTACAAAATAGGACATATTATCTACACATAATCGACATCTACCTATTAGACCATAAACTATAAAGTGGTAAACTTCTATAACAGGAAATAGAGTTGATGCTATATTTTATATATAATCAGAACCAAGAGCCATATTCAAATAGGGACGTGTCATTCCTATCTCACTTGAGAGCATTTCAATTGCCAAACACATCATTGCAAATTTCATGCGCCTTATTTTAAGCAATGTCTTTATGTCATCACTTAACCTGCATTCTTGCGATCTAATGTCCATGTGTCCCCTTATGTTACCAAGCATGCACCGTTAGATTTTTGTATAATCATTCTGCACATTTTCAAATACATGGTTTGCTTTTAATCATTCAATATTTATCTACAAAGGATGGTACAGGTTTCCGAAATATTTAGAATTTTATTGATTGCTGTTGGTGTTGAGCATTATACCTTTGATTTGACCTTTTACGAATATATATATATGGAATGTTTTTCTCTTTAACAATTTGCTTTGTGTCATGCACAACAACTTTTGCTTATTATTATTGATATATTTGATTAATTTGTGTGCACGGAGGATATGCTAAAAATAGTATTAAACATCTTGACATGACAATATGAAGTTAATTCTTGAAATGTTACCATATGTTTGAAGTGAGCTACTATGGTCGAGAGACGGTCTCTTATGTTTGGTATGTTGGTCTAGACTCTCCAATGTGGCGCCCTCAGCAGAGAAGCTTCTTCTTTTAGTAATTACCCCTATGAACAGATAAGATAAACAGTAATATGGTAGAAGGTAAGAATTATTTGTAGTTACACAACCAGAATACAAGCCTGCAGTTTCAATGGGTGGTTGCTTAGTATTAGACTTAAAGCAGAGATGCCAGCAAATCGCAACAACAAAGTGGCAAAGTGTAGGCTAAACTTTTTCCATATTTGTTTGTGTTAGGTTAAAATCTGATACCATAAATAACTCTGAAAATGTCACGGAATACTCCTTCTTAAGAGGGACCACATGGTATCCCTGGGTCATGCCATCAGATGATATAGAAAGGTAAAAAATTACTTGCATTGCATTTTTGGTAATAAAATTTCTGACAAAAATAAATCTGATAGAGTGGAATGTTCCTATTAAAGCAGAATGCTGATCAAGATTTCATCTTGAGTTAGGGTAACTATTAATAAGGTTTGTTTCAGTGATTAACAAGTCCCTAGGGAATCAATTATGCCTCAGGCATTTTATAAATATTTTGACAGGGTTGTCGCATCATGGGAATATTATCACAAAAAGCTATAAAATTAGAACTATTAATTATCTTTAGAAATAAAACTTAAAACTTAATTACTGTTAACTGTGAAAACTAAAAGTATTAGTGTCATTATTTAGAATAACACAAGATGCTAAAATAGACACAAATAAAGTGATGAAATGAACCTTCGGGGTGAGGTGCACCAATCTGTTGCTGCCACTTATACTGTTCATATTTCTGCTCTGTAATTAGATGAAAAGGTGGTTGATGATGAGTCGTGAAACAAAGAAAGAACAAATAATTATAGACGAACAAGAGGCAATTGGAAAATCTGCCACTTACACTTACTTGCACTCAATCCTAGGACCTCCCAAATATCGAGCATGCCCCTCCACCAGCTGGGTTACAACCAGATGGCGAGATGAGTACTACCGTGTAAGTATTTTCCATGAAATACATCTTCCAGTTGCCTGTTGTTTGCATAGTCATTGTCATTTGTATCTAATCATTGTCTTATCAAAATGACAAAGAATGTTTTCAGTTGCAGGCACGCACAGTTAATATTGATATAGATACTATACACAGATACTACTGTTTTCAAGAAAATCTTTTTGGTATTTTGAACAGGCTAATAAATTATCAAACATTTGAAACAACCAAACTTTAATTTGTGAATTAATAAATTATCCACAGACAATCAATTTTCTTTTCTATTAGCAGTGTATATCTGCAATTAACATCTCCTTGAGGTCTCCTATTTGGCCTCGGGAGAATCACCTGATGCTTTACTAATTTATGAACATTTGATCAATTTTGGGGGGTTTTGGCTATGGGGTAATGTATCAAACATTTTTCACTAATCAGCTAATAAAAACAAACTGATGGCGCTATTGCTGTATTGCAATCTCTAGTGCTAAATATCACCTGATTTCACAATATTGATGTTTAAAGATTCAGATTCAAATGGCAGAATGGAATCATTATATGTAAATTATAATTGCTAAAAAATTGATAAATTTTGTAACTATTGCCAGGAATTTGATGAACATTGCCAGGAAAGTTATAGGCGGGTTACAACGGTTATCAATTTTTGTTTCCTATATATGAAAGGTATCACACACTAATAATACTATTAAACATTTAACATTTTCAGCTTTTTAAACAGAGACATGCAATCATATCGTAGTCAACAATGATATTACCATCAAGTTTATTTATATTGTGAAATATAAGGCAGTATAGGATGAGCTGACAGAATAAATAAGATGTTTAAAAGGTAACAACCAATTAGAACAACTTATTAGAATGTTAGAGAGTGCAGATGAATAAATTACTGTAACCATGGTGACATTGAGTTCACAATAAGAGATCACACATAGTGTAATACAGAATTTGTTATACTAAAAAAAGATAGCAACATTCTATGAAGAAATGTAACTTTATACGTGTTATGTTGAACATTCTTAATGAACAATATTTGATTTCTTTTTTCATTTTAGTTAACACTTCAGTTAGACCTTGTTGTATCATGTAGACCTGGAACTTTGAATACGTAAGGGTTGAATTTGAATTCCCTCAAAACTGAACTAAAAGCCGTTAACTTTCACAGCAGAGTTTTGCAATAAAATTTATGTGCAGAATTTCAGTGATATTTTTTGGGTGGTAAATAATAGGCCTTCATAAAAAGTAAATAATTGGTCACTACATACGATTTTCAATGATTTAATTTGAACACCCAATGTTCAGGAGCATAAAAAACTGTCTTACAATATCTGCTTCTTATAGAGTAACTTTGTTTGTAAATTTGTTTGCAACAGAAAAATGGCTAGTAAATATTTTGAAACAAACTATAAAATCTTTTCTGAAAGACAAAAGTTTCAGTCAAAGGTTGAAATAGTATAATTGTCCAAATATCACTACTTTTGGCAATATAATGAAAGAGAACTAAATTGCCTGCTTTTTCAATCCTGATGTCAAATACATTTGTTTATCCGAAAAGAAGAGTGTTCTGAAAAAGTTTTGGTCAAATTATATGTTTTAGCAGGGGTGTTCAAAATACCATGCCTGAATTTCCAAGAAATGACTCCTCCAATCTTGTTTCTCAATCAATTAAACAAACATACCTTCAGATCAAATTCTGTAGCAAGGGGGGGGGGGGGGTTCACACCAATGACCAAATTTAATAACGTAACTTCTTCAGCTTGACTAGTCTATAGACATTGACTTACAAAAGGTGATAATAATCAATCCTATTATTGTCTTCTCCCCAATGGCCTTGCTGTTTATTTAAACAATTACGAGCCAAAAAGTTTTACACTGGGTTAATAGTTAAGACAGAGGTAAAAAGAACCATGTGTATTAACCGATGTGTTTGTGATGTGAATGAAATGCGTGTAACAGTATTTAAGTGCATTATGTAGTTATTAGTTCAATTGACTATTAAGCCTGGGGCACATCTATGCGATTCAATGAACATTCAACTCGCAAACACAATCATGTGATTTTTAATGAACTGTGGTATCAACTATACGGTCACACAAGAATTATGTAAGAACCGTACTAATACACAATATGGTGGTTCTTTCAAATGTTCAAATATCACTGTGGAAGGTTTACAGCATCATTGAGACTCCCATCTTCTGAAGAATTATGTCAACTAAAAGAATCTGGATATCTTGAATGGTAAATATCCACATCTCATCGTCTTGCCATTTTGTTTGTATCAGATATCAAGCAGACTACATACATTTACACAATAGTAAGTATACCCACTGTATTATAAACAAATGGAACCAAAAACTGGTATTACTCAGTGCATTAAACAATAGAACCTGATACTGCATTAAACAATAGAACCTGATACTAGATAGTATACTAACTGCATTAAACATATATAGAACCAGATACTAGTATTACACGGTGCATTAAACATTTATGTGCTAGGCTAAATCAATTGGTAGTGAATCCTGCTGAAAATGCAAAATGTGCTTCCTATTAAAAGCAGAATACTTTGTCATTCCTGTAAATGAAATACATGGATTGGTTGAATCTAAAATGTTACTTTTGATTCAACTGTTTCTATTTATGCGATTAACAGAGTGCAATTCAATCTTCTACTAGATTAAAAGTTAAATCTATCATTGAATCGCATAGATGTGACCATGGATGTTAATGTCAGTAAAAATTCAGTTTATTGATCATTGTGCAAAACATATAATCCAATGAGAACTATGATGGAACTATAAATAGATACCAAAATAAACATGGCAAATTTTACATTTTTTAAATAAAGGAAAACATTTAAATTTTTAGACAAACCCGCATAAGATTTTGTTCTGTTCAGGATCATCAAGACCTTCTTCTTTCCAACTGATGAATCGGCCGCCATCGTGATGGTTCGAAAATACTCCATAACTTCCCGGTAAATGTAAGCTTGAGTCTCAAGAATGATTTCAGTTTCCAATGAGTCTGTCCCTATAAAAGAGTAAACATAACAATGCTTGCAAACACATTATACATTGTTAAAAAGAAGCCGTTATTGATGCTGAAATATATTAAAGCGAATAGCCTTTAACAGTTGGTTATTCAGGAAAATGGAAAGGTTTACATGGGTGAGTATATCTAACAGGGAGTTTACAGGTAGGGGTGGATAAACTTTGAATTTAACCAGGTCATACCGTCTATTTAAGTTGGTTCACATCAATGAGAAGCCTTCACTCGATTATCCACACCTTATCATTTTAAATTGGGAAGCTACTTACAAAATTGAATTTTGAAATTAATTTTTGGAATTTGAAAATCTGAAATTGACAATTTCAAATCTGTGTTTATGAATGCAGAATTGATGAAAATCTGATAAAAATGTTGGTGAAAACTGACCATGAGCAGAACCTGTATCATGCAGCTGCTATATAATTATACAGTTGTCTCTATCAACTTATCTATCGTAATGCATCCAGTGACTATATAGTAGGATACAGAACCGGACATAACCTGAGATTCACCAAAGATCATCAATTGAAAGAATGGTATATTCCTGTTGCAATGTAATTTGCCTATGTGAGTTTAAAGATGATATGTCATATGGACAATGATCAACACTTGCAGCTTTAAACAAAACCGACCTTAGCAAAATGTAAAATCAAAGCCAGGCCGCATCAATTGGTGTGTAGAAGTTAGATAGGGAGGCACACTGGATCACATATTGGAATAATAACATAGGATGGGTATTTCTATATGCTGCCCCCACTCATGAATAATAAAAGATATCATGTCACACGCTATATCAATTGTGCCTAATACAACTATATAGCATATAAACCACACAGGGTCAAAGACATTAACTTTTTCATATTTTTATGTTAAGCGCCATTGACTCATTAATATTCATGAGAGTTGCACCGAAAACAATAGGGGTCATCTACTGTTCATGACCATCATATATACCAAGTATGACACCCATCTGGCATGTTCACAAGCTCAAGGTCAGACACACACACACATGCAAAGATACTCGCCAACTTGACTGCATATGTTCCGATGCTGTCATCGGCATCATAAGCAAAAAGGGTGAAATGCAAATAAACAAACCAAAAAAACAATGCAAATTTTTATTTATTTTTTTCTCCAAATATCAGGCTAAAGAGATCAAGGTAAAAGACAAACCAGAAATAACCAAGCATACCATATTTGCTTCTGAATTTTTCTTCTAAACCGCCAAGAAGAATCATCATGTCCTCAAAATGTTG
>JAODAF010140231.1:0-10373 GCA_027574765.1 Molpadia intermedia | reverse complement strand
ATATATATATTCTAAACTTGAAATTCTTCTGTCCTGGTCCTCAGAAGACTAGTCAAACAAGTACATGCACACACAAACACACATATATACACATGCCATTGCTAAGTAGACTAATAGGTTTAAAGCAATGAACCCCAAAATTCATAAAACCAAAGCCCCCCCTTGGAAGTCCTAAACATAAAAACAATATAAGTTGATAATAAAGTTTGTTGGGTGGACTCTAAAATGTTAATACTAACCTCTAAATTCAACTTTTCATCAAAATAAATTTTTATGAATTCTACTTTCATTTATGCTCAGTTGTTATCAATATTTATACTTTTATTTCCTTTCAAGAGCTGTAGCTACAGTACTAAAACATTAGAAATTAACTTGTTATGTGTTCTTCATAAATCCTTAACTATAAAAATTTCTAAAACAGGAAGAGAGTTTTTCTGATTTTAAACATGTAGGTGATCATTTGCACTCTTCAGTCTTTGTACATGAAGATGCACTGCACTAAAAAAACAAATTGTACTTTATCCAATTATTCCATGCATAGTTTACATTTGTTTTAATAGTTTCCAAGGCAACCAAACCATTTATTATGCATATGATTTACACCAAACCTACCTGTGATATATTCATGATCAATATTTGCGTCATAATAATACATTCAGTTCGTGAAGGTGAGGAAATTGTGTTAATCAAATATTCCAAGGTGTGAACACGTTTTTGTGCTTATATCTGACAGAATTTGGTTGCATGATTCTTAATTTTCTGTCCAAGCATTGATTCAGTGCCTTTATATCTTGTAATAACATTAACATTACTTAGTTCCTTCGATGTTAAAACTACAGCACAGAATATACACAATGAGTCCATGATTTTGAAATATTTTATTATTGATTATTGATTGATTTGTGATGTCAGAATTGTTTATGATCACACTTAAAATGAGAACTAGTTTATAGTAGAAGTTAACAATATCGCATCTCAGCATTTAAATAAATCTTTTCAACATATATAACATTGGCACTCAGGTCAAATATTTTCCGACCAATACTCAAAGCAGAAATATTGAGGTCTAGATGTATAAAAGCAAGCAATAAGTACCATTGCCTATGCCACACATACAACAATTAACAGCTCAGTTGGTGCATTTTTAATGTGACCCTCATAGCACTAGTTGTTCTCATATTAATTTGCCATGACTAAAGGGAGGGGGGGACAGGACTATATACCCTTGCCCAACTACCACAGATCAAAAATGGACCCAAACTCTGTGTGATCATCATTTGACTGCTGACTTGGGACATATGTGTACTTATGTATGTGTTTTCACTATATCTCATAGTACAATAATTTTCAACACTTTGTGGCAGTTTCCCCCACTCCCTCTGGATCTATACTTGCTAGATCACTGGTGATTGTGGATAATAAGCTATTCAAAACATGAACATGTATGAATTGGGTTTCTTGAAAAGAAATTGTCCATAAAACCAAAGTGGGCAATCCTTAACATCATTAAGTCCAAATACAATTTTTGACAGGATTGTGTCTGAGGGAAGGATTTTATGTTATGTATCATTTGAACACTGATATTTACCATTAAGGTCTGGAAGACTTAAATCCCCATAATGGGGCATCTAATGGGTAAAGCTTCATCGGAGGAGCTTGTGATACAGATTTCACCATTTGACCTGTGACCTAAATACAAAGGTCATAATTCAAGATCTCATAATGAGAAAATATTGATTTTGCTGCTATTTCCTATTTGACCCCAAATGCATTACATCAATCTATGTTTGGCAATATTAATGTTTTCAGCATCAACAGTTATCCAGTATTAAGCAGATTAAGAGATTTAAAATATATGGCTTGGATTCTAATTCAAGCCTCAAGACTAAAATTTGAGGAAGTGACTCAGAACTAGGAATAACCTGACTCAGAGCCAGCAAAGATGGGGGCTGGAATATATTGCCCCTCACATTTCTCCAAATTGTGACTCATATTAATCTTATAAAGTAAGACCAATCATCTACATTAACAAATTTTCTAATCAAATTCTAGTCCACCCCCTCTCTCTCCCATGCCCACACCCACCCCCAACATGAAAATCTGTTCCGCTGCCTCTGACTGTAACATGAACCTTCCTTTGTCCCAACAAATTTTGGCTATAAAAATGTGATAATAATAATGAAACTAGTCCAACAATATAACAGCATCATTTCAAATCCTACTTAATTTCTTTTCTAGCAGAACTCACACAGTTGTTCTAATTTTAAAATGTCAATTTAGTATATTGAATGTCATACTCTTTTAAAATACAATTCCTTTGTTCTGAACTAGGCCACAAAATCATTATCAAAAAGTACATAATTGAGTCAAACAGTGAAATTAACTGTAGACCTGTGAGGAGGGTGTGAACTAAGACAAACCCCATTCTAGTCATGTCAGTCATGTGCATTTACTGCATCAATAATTTTTTTTCGATTTTTGTCACATTATTGTCCAAAGTAAGTCGTGCGGTATACCAATGTTGACACAGTAACTGTAATGTATACTTATCATATATGCACAAGCTGCCAGGTGCAAAACAAGTGTTAGCAGCTTTCAGTGCTACTGTATACATTAAACTAGGAATCATGTGAGGGGATAAAACCCACACCGCTCCTTTTACCACACGAGACAAAAGATTCAGAATGGACAATGGCACCGACATTAAAGGATGTATGCATGGCAAACTATATGGTATTCACTAAAAGTTATTCCCCATAGTGAGTTTCTGAGGCTTGTTGACAAGACTAACAATAATGGGTTCATAATTGAAATTCTTTAATATCATGGTACTCAAACTGTACACTGTATGTTGGCATATTTCAACTGCAGTTTATAAGGCCATCTTTATATTTGGTAAGAAATGTAATTGTGTTAGTTGTTGGATTCAGACTGAACAGTTTAATACTGGTTTAGTGTAGTACTGAGGACTGAGTAGTACTGATAATAGATGAAAGCTATTATAAACTGCATAGTTTTATACTACAGAACTGGTCCAAAAATGAAACCGAAAATGTAGTAAATATATTGGTCAAAATAGGAACAAAGTTTTGTTGCACTGGTTGTGTTTGAAAGACATGGAACAAAAGAGTGATAATGGACAAAAGCAAAAACATAACAAAAGAGCAAATCATGTCAATCGCCAATTCATGTTCAATCAAATTAATATAAAAATAAAATTCAACTGTAAATTATTAAGTCTTCCCTTTAGTGCATATATGTAGTATGCATAATATCATATAGAAATATACAATGACTATTGTTTGATGGCAAGTAGGAAGAATGCATAGGTATTAAGTGTGTTTACTAAGAGTTATGCCTCCATTCCATTGGTTTGTTCAAATAGAAACAATGTTAAGATTCTTAATCGATATTCAACACTCTTACTTGGTATACATTGTGGCTTCTAATAGGATCAACATGTTACAAACCTTGGCACCAGTATTTACCAATATAATTTTCTACCTGAAATGCTATAAAAGTGCAATTAAAATAAAACTCATCATCGATGAGTACCGTCGGTCACAATTCAAAATCTGTTGCTGGCATACAAACCCTCTTGTGAAGCAGGCTATTCAACTAGCACTAATGTTCCCAATAGCCATAGTACTATAGATTCAGATCCCATACTGGCAAGCTATGTTTGATATAAATCTCCTGCTAACAGATGTTTCATCACACACCTACATTTAGATGCCCAGTTTATTATCTAACTGGATTCGTAATTATTGATGACAGGTAGCATGACATTGATGACCCTTTGTGAAATCTCAACATAGTTGGAAGATACTCACATTGACATACATCAGAAAGCAAAATCATTAAAATGTTTATACCAATTTTTAGAAACTGATAAAAATTTGGGGAAAAGAACAGTATTAAACCTAGATGCTAAGGATTAAAATATATGACAGAATTTGATGCATAATCCATATATGGCAGGTGCCATAGTTTGACACCCTACTGGTGAAGCAATTAGACCTGGTATACATACCGTCATTCCATCAGGCATGGTGAAATCGTTCCCTGGTATACCATCGTAAGTACCACATAATCCACATGTTGAGTTAATATAATCTAGGCCCAAGTATATCTCTGCATTGATGTTGCTATCATAGTTCACAAGCAGGCCAGAGTTAGTTGTTAGAATCTGAAAGAAACAATTCCATAACCTGAAACATCACAGGTACACAGCAGTTGTCAAGGTGGTAGAACTTATAGGTGTGATCTGTTGTTCATTCCAAGAAATGTTTTAAAAAAATATATTAAAAAAAATTGACCTAGCTTGCTCCTAGAGTTAGTCTTCAAGATATGACTGGAAAACTTGAGTTAGGTCCTCTTTAAAACATCCAAGCTAGTCATACATAAGTCACTATAAAGTGGTATACCATGCAGTGGAAACTGCTGCCCATTCCAGAAGAAAACACCATTTTGGATTTAAAATGAACCCAAGTTGCTCATATAGTTATTTTTTTTTACATTAAATTAACTTTCTGAAAGGTCCAAGCTACTCATACATCAGTCATTAGAGAAGAATGGGGAGGAACCCAAAGGACACTAGTTGGTTTACAATTTAGGAGTGAAAACTGCACAATTATTTCCTTGAATATGAAAAATTGATTTGAAATATAAATCTCTAGAGATAGAGAGAGTGGGCACTCCCTGCCAAATAATTTCTACAAAACAATATATATACAGTTAAAAACTTGACTTTTGAAGACATTTCAAAATTTCAGAAAAACAAAAACCTATAACATGAAAATGCAGATACTATTTTCTCCACAGTCCAGAAATTAATCCAAAAAATGTGGTAAACAATTGCAAATAAAAAATCTTTGATTTTTGATAGATAGCAAACATATTTTGGAGATAATTAGTCAATAGAAACATATAAATGAAAGAAATGGTACCTCCCATATTTCACACAAAAAGGGAAAGAGATTTGGAAAATTTGAGGTAATCTCCAAGCATATGATTAAACCTTCCCAAAATAGTGATGATTGAAAAGTTTGAATTAAAAAATTCAATCTGTAATAAATTGCCACCTAAACATATGAAATGTGTCACAATATTGACTATATCTTTGATTTTCTAATAGATGATAGTTATGTATACACAGCTGAACAAGCATATGCATTTATGTTGACTTAGATACATTTAGTTTACTACATAAATCAATCATTGGATATAGATATACATTTATATGTGTATATATAACCTATACGTATGATAAAAATATACTTTGATGACATCAAACTGAAGAATAAAATCACAAAAGCTCTTTGGAAATTAGGAGTATTGACAGTGGTTGGCTGCAGTTATCATCAAGAAGATATTGATCTATTTATTTGACTTGCATCATTGTCTGATTTCATGCTACTTTCTTGATATCACTCTCTCCCCGCCTGTCACTAGATGACACATCTCCACTTTCCTGTTTGAATTGTATACAGAGTGGTACTATATGGAAACATTGGTCTTATAGAGCCCAATAGTTATGTGATGAAAGATAGAAGTAATTTATCACCTCAACTGATATTTCAGACAGTGAAATGTGATGAAATTCTGATGGGAGATTGATGTTTTTCACTTGCCAACCCTATCTTCAACACTATGAATGATTAGGCTTAATGCTGCTGTACAAAGTGGTCCTCATATATGCATAGAAGAGGAGTTGACTGCAAATGGTTGGACACCACATATCACCATACATCATTTATGTTGGTACCATAAGATAGCTAATTCAATTCTGAAAACCTAGGAGCACATCTCCTTAGTAAGAAATTAGGCTACAAAAGGTAATCCTATAAATTAATAAATATAAAACAGACAATATTTGTGCGTTGGTGGTGCACATATGTAACCCGTCACTGAAAGTGGAATAGAATATGGGTAACTTTTACATCAGCATAGGATTATGCTTTTGTCCCTCCACAAACATTCTTTAACAGCAATGAATATTAACAGCTACTTTATAGACTAGACTCTCACGAAATTCAACTTGATTTTAAATTAGTCTAATCGTCATAAGACATTTAAAGCTTTAAATTAGTAAAGTGTGCTTACCAACGAGGATAAACTTGAGAATATTGTACATCAGCATATCATCATGATTTTGTCCCTTAACAAACTTTTACAACAATGTGTAATAACAGTAATACTTTACACACTAAACACTGAAGACCTTAAACATGGTGATTACAATTAGTCCAATAACCATAGCCTTGCTTAGCTTGTCATGTGTGCTTACCACTGAGGGTGGACTTGAGAATATAGTAACTCCGTCATCACCAAAGTATGGCAGATTGACCGATACTTGATTCACTCTGACCTCACCACCTTGCAGCATTCTGTATTCATTTCCTTCATTTATGAGGGTCAGCTTCGTCAGGTAGGAGTAGGTATCGTCGGGGTTACGTTTTGTATTGGTAGCAATCAGATGGAATGGCAGATCATTCTCGTCACAGTGGGTGATAAGCGAGTGGTCACATTCAGCCTGGTAGTGGAACGCACGACCATCGAATGTGGAGTAATGAGGATCACCCCAGATGCGACATACTGATAGCTCTGGTAGGATGAAATGCAAAACAGAGAAATAAATATCATTTAAACATTTTATATAGAAGTAATAATGATATCCAAATAGCAAACGTAGTAACTGCATTCTAATCACAACATTTGTTTACACCTCGTCATGGGTACAAATAGACTCTTGCTTTTACTAAATGACTGCATGCAGTTGAATCAGTGAAGGAATTATTTGGGGGTCATAATGTGGTTTCTCCCTTCTCGTTGTATGACTTCAGTGTACAAGTTTTTTGATAAATATACTTTTATACAAACAATTACAACAAATTTATTTATAATTATACTCTCCCATGTGAAATATCATCATGCCTAAAATCAAGGTTTTTATAATTTCAAGTTCCTTTTTGAAAGAGAAAAACACTGTTGAATCATGCCAGAAAGCATTATGTAAAGTATCACAATTGACAAAACATTTCACATCTTGTCTTCATTTATTAAACAAAACTTAATAAACTTGACAAAATAATGTCTCTTGTTTGCTCTGAAATTAGAGCTGTAACAATACTGTATATGTACTCTATGTATGGTATGATAATTACCTTGTGTGCATTCCTGCCATCCATCACCACTGTAACCTTGTTTACAGTAGCAGTCTCTCTGTCCATCCCGTACCTCACACTGTGCATCAGGGTGGCATTCTACCAGCTGGCAAGAGAGGGCGCCATCTATACAAGTGCAGGTCTCTGAGCAATCATCAGATAAGAATTCTTCTCCAGGCTACAGAGAGAATACAAAGGTCGACCGTTAACAAATTATCCCAAGACATCAGTTTGTTGATTTTGTCAAGTTTTATTTAATAAAAATAGTTTATAACAAGTCCTTTAATGCATCAAATAGCTACTGGAAGCATGATTTATAACACAATTAATATATATCTATATAATGTATTTCCCATTATCACACAACAGAGTATTCCTAGGCAGCAATATAAAATTGTCCACCACTGGAACCGCAGATTTACAAGCAACATATATAATATATATATACATTCGATTTCTATTTCATTAATTTCTGTTGGTGTTGAGCATTACCTTTATTTTGGTCATTTAATAATATATATATATATATATTTAGACTTAGACATTAAACCATATATTAATGATTTGCTGTATCTATTTGTTACCCACCTGGTAATATCGTCCACTATCAGTAGTACAACCACAATGAGATTTAGGTATACAATCATCACCGTCAGACAGATACCCAGCCGGACAAACACACGTCTCCACACAATTAAGAGGACAGTCGGCAGGATCTGGAGTGGGTCTGGAACAGGTTGGTTGACAAAGACTGGCACATGGATCATAGGTTTTACCTTCTGGGCATTCAAAATCTGTAAAACAAAGAAGAGAATATCTTACAAAATTGTTTTAAAATGTTCATTATGTGTAATTTATTTTCATAGTCCACTATCTGCTATCAATACCATCGTGCACCGTAGACAACAACTTAGTATCCTCATCACATGGAATTTTCCAATGATTTCTTTAGAAGTTGACTTCATGACAATTTTATACTTACAACATTCTGCATCATCTCTCCAACCCTCCTCGGGTATTGCTCCTGCCTCTCTGCATGTCTGGGCATACTCCTCTATGCTAGAGCACTTCTCATCATTATCAGGGAGAGTAGAACATAAGTCATAGATACAGCCGTCGTAGTAGGGAGATGGATCCACGTAATCAAAGCAAGCAGTGAAGGGTCCTAAATCAGGGGGAAAATGGTGATATCATTAAAAAATTAAAATTAAAAAATCACACTTCTATCTGCAAAATGAATAGTAATATAATTCCTTTGTAAATGCATGAAGGAACCTTGCATAAGTGTAAAAATTATGTTAGAAAACAACTGGCGAGTTGGTCGTCAGCTGAATTCCTTTCCATATGCACAGCAATACAGGGCCATTGGACTACGGTATGTCCATTCTGATGTCTATAAATCTTTGTTACATTTAGTGACTATTACTGTATGTCAACTGGCAGACCTGTCTTATATTAGATGATATTACAGTTTCAATGCTTGTTCAATCTAGTCTCTGTAAAATATTACAGGGATCTAATGGTGTCTCTGAATCATAGGTACATTAAGTTACTATTACATCAACCAGAATACCTTACCTGGGTCTTCTATGATGATATTACAGAGGTCCAGTGCTTGTTCAGTGTAGTCTGTGTTATTACAGGGATTGACTGGTGTTTCTACATCATCAACACATTTCGTGCCTAGCTTCCAACTTTCACCAAACTCATCAACATCCTCAGTCTGAAAAATAAAATAATAGTGTTTGACATTGTCAGTTAAACCTAATTGTAGATAGATTTTAAATTTTTAAGAAACAAACTGAAATAAGCATTATTTTCTGAAAAACAGAAAATTGGAATATAAATGGCATTAATTTATAGTTAACAATAAGTTCTTACAAGAGTGCCATCAGGGAGGGTGAACTCGTTGTCAGTAAAACCATCAAAGTTCCCACAGAGTCCACAGGTGGTATTAGCATAGGCTGGGTTCAGGTGAATGTCTGCACTGAGTTTACCATCAAATCTAATCAAGAGGCCTGCATTAGTTGACAAGAACTAGAAGAAAAGAGACAAAATAAATGTTAGAAAAGTTGTATTTGTTGACTGCCAATACTAAACATGCATTAGTTATTTATGAGTATAATATTATGTCCTGCATATATCTGCGTCTTATCTGTCATCTTGGGATATTATTTACAAATGTAATACAAACAAGACAATAATAACTGCCATGTAGCCTATATCTAAAAACTGGACAAATGCGCAATTCTGAACGTTAAAAAACGCACCGCAATTTGAAAAAAAATGCAAAAAACACAATCACGTAATACAATGCCTGTACAAAAGCCATGTTCCGGTCCGCGAATGTTTTCATACGCAATTGACAGAAAAAAACATACATTTGGTGAATTTTGCTATAAATTGGGTATAAAATATTTACAGTTTCGGCGAATTGAAAAAAAACGCAATAAATCTCCAAAACCACGAATTGCGCAGCCAAAAAAAACGCGATCGCGCATTTGTCCAATCCCTACGTATACCCACATTAAAATAAGCTTTGTGTATAGCTTGTAATCGCGAGGAATGTTTACCAGAAATTTAACAGAAGAACATTCAATGGATAAATGAGAAATCATAGTCTTATGGAGAGAATCTTTCGATAGCAACAATCAGGGCAAAATGCTTGTGTAATATTCTATTATTTGTTATGTTAGTGTCAATGACCTATTAAATGGGGCAGCCAACTAGCGACGGAAAATACATTAGTACAGTTGTGTAGTTTAGCTTAGGGCATATAAAAGTATATGGGTGAAACATACGGTAACAAATCACGTATGTGTGGGTATTTTATGTTGGTATTATTTATATGCTAGTAAGCCGAAAAGATAAACAACATTTAGACCCTCCTCTGTAAAAATATAATAGTTGTTATTTCTTTCTTTTAAATTGTATTTTTTCTTGTTCTTTCCTAGTGTTACCAAAAGTATATTTAACATTCAATAGCCAACGAATCGACGATACAGCTAAGCTACCAATAGGAAACAAGTATAATGTAACATGCCACGCATTGAATGCAAGGCCCGCTGCCAATCTATCATGTACCCTGGACAACGGTCCAGTCGAATACTTAGAAGTACGAGATGTATCCTCTGCGAGATCCACGTGGAATTCTTTCCTCACATTTCAGTTTACGTTGAATTCTACAGAACATGTTATTACATGTGT
>JAODAF010140120.1:0-10046 GCA_027574765.1 Molpadia intermedia | reverse complement strand
CAAGAACCTTATTGATTTTGGTAGAGGTCAAAGGTCAACAGAGGCCAAATTACAAAATCATTGTAATAGGCTAACTCAATTATGCCAATGTGGATTAATCTCATTGTTGGTGTGTTGGTTGCCCATATTGAGAACAAGGAACCTTTTGATTTTGGTAAAGGTCAATGGTCATTTTAGGTCAATAAAGGTCAAATTACAAAACCTTTGTGATCGGGGAAAACTCAGTAATGCCAACTTGGAGTAATCTCATATTTGGTGTGTATGTTGCTTATGGAGTACATGAAGCCTAGTATTGATTTTGGTAGTGGTCAAAGTTTATGCCTTGCTAGCAGTCAAGGAATATCAATATTAAACTTGAAAAACTATTGCAATGTTAAGATCTTTATGCCAAGTTTTTTTTGTGGGGGGGTCATGTTCCTGTCACTTTTTTCTAGTATAGGTGATATTATGCATTATGTCCTCCCACATTTTGTGGCCTAAAGCCTTGATTGGAGGGTCAGTTAAAGGATTTCTTGCACCATGTGGCATCTCTTTAGAAAGCACACTTCTACTCCCTCCCCAAGGATATCACTCAATTGGACCCCATGTCAAATTACAAAGTCCCCAACTTTAAAATGTAATCAACACCCTGTTGGTAGATATATACCTTTGAAACAGACTCCTGAGATTTTTCACTATATAAATTCCAGTTTTGAAATTTATACAGTCCCTCAATCAACAATTGAAATGAATCCATAATCATTAAGCAATTAAAAGTAGGTGTCAAGAAAAGTGAGATAAAATGGAATAACTATGGCAAAGAATAATACGCAATTTAAATTTCCACACTTCTATCTTTCAAATATAAATATTTATGTCTTTGAAATGGAATTGGTTATTAAGATCTCTATTGAATAATTAATTAGCAGCAGTCTCCCAACTGAATTTCATATAGTCCAACTGATTTATAAAAGTATGAGAAAATAGGTTTGAATAAAGTAGTTTATTTATTCTAATAATTTTATCATACTATCAGCCTCATTTGATAGAGTACTTCTCCTTTATATATTCTTGTTAGTTACTGGTAGGACATTCAGAATGCAATGGGGAATATCTTTTGGGTTTTGTGTGGGCAACTTGGGGTTGTATTAGAACCGGGTGGCACAATGACTTTGTGGTGGCATGTGCAGTGGCCAATCCAGGATTTCTGAAAAGGGGGGACCCTCGTGGGGGCCCGCTAAATTTTTGCGGGCTTCGCACGCATTGAGATGTATCGTATGCATACAATCATATACAGAAAAAAAATCAGAAGGGGGGGGGAATCTCAGCCCCCCTGGATCTGCCCCTGATGTGTACCCCTCCCCATCCCTCATCCACTTCAAGTGAAAGACATTGTGTATAATCTGTGCAATTAGATATCAAAATCTAACTATGAATTAAAAACTTTTCAGTCCAAAGGGCCTGGTCCAGAATTCCTGATATAAAATGATATGCTAACAAGTACATTGTTCCAGATTTTATGAGATCCTAAAAATGAGGTATGAATAATGAGGTCCTTACAAGTGAGGTTTAGTAATACATTATTTCAGATTTTATGAGGTCCTAAAAATGAGGTCCGGATAAGTGAGGTCTTGAATAATTATATGGTCCTGATAAGTGAGGTTTCATGATACATTGTTTTAGCTATTTTGAATAAATGAGGTACTGATATGTGAGATTTTATAGTATATTGACCAGTCCAGATATTATAAGGCTTATGCATTCTAAATACATGAGCTCCTGAAATTAATGTACCTTCAGTGGCAGCACCAGGGGGAAGGGCATCTCCCCAGAAATATGGTTGCCCTCTCCTGGGTCTCCCTCCACATGATATTGTTTATAGTGGCCTTGAACACCAGTTTTTTTGCTTGTCACCGATTTGGCTATGCCACTGTGTATACTATACAACTGTGATAAGTAAATACCAAGTTTTGGTGAGTTGTTGTTATAAATAGATCTCTGCTATTAGTATGTCTAATGCAAACCAACATACAAAACGCATTTACCAATTTGACACATTCAGTCATGTAAATTAATTTATAATCCTATTTGTACATGTGCCACAAGTGATAAGAGTACTGAAGCTACAATTAGAAGCATGTGCTTGCAGCTACATTATTAACTAGACAATGTCCTCTATCCACAAAATGAATACATCATCCAGGTGTCGGAAGCTTCCAAAATTGAAACACAAATATGGTATTTTACTAAAAGGCTGTTTGAAAAAGCCATTTGAAATTTAGACTAAATTTATTAGAGAAAAAACTGCATCTCATATGGGTTGGTAATCCTAGAAGAACAAAACTCTGAACTTGATAATAAACATTGAATTGCAAATGCTTTGAGCTGATGCTTCATCAAGTCTGAATCACTGCATCACCATAGCAATGTCATATGAGATTATTCAGTTTTTATACCAGCAACAAAAATGTCACTGGCATGTTCTAGTTTTATTAACGGGAAATTGTTGGATTACATGAACAAGTTCAAACCTGCATGCGCCCGGAGGGATGAATGACGTTACCCTATCTTTTCTAACTTACAGCATGTTTATTTCCACCTATTAACACGCTCTGTAATTGATGCTATATAGTATTAGTGCAGTGCCGCCGGCGCCAGTAACTTGCTTACACATGCACTTTGCTTTGCTTGTACTGTGAAACAAGTCCCAAAAAATATACAAGAATAGAAATATAATACTCATGGGCTCGGCTAACAACATATTTGTTGAGGTTAAATTTAAAAGAAAATGAAAGAAATAGTTCTGGCAATATCTATACCTTATAATAATAAACACCAATCCATTCTATTCTCACAAGCTAATATGAAGATATCCCTCACTTGTTTATAACCAAAACAGCCATTTTCTTTGTGACCAATTAGAATTAGATGGTGGCATAGCCAACAATTCCATTACATCTGGATTTTTTTATTCCTTTCCAACAGAGTTTCAAGTGTGTATGTGTGTGATGGACATGCTTGTAACCAGCTGTAACCATTCTTGTAAGATTATAATTGGTAGTATGAGATTTCTGGTACAAGAATGCAAGAGTACAAGAATGATTTATTAAAGTTCAACAGAGATCATTGCACTGACAACATTGTAAATCATATGTAGGTCTAACTTTGTGAGACAAAACACTCTAGTAGTGATTACAATATTTAGAGGTAAAAGCTCAATTTAGGTCAACAGAACATTGTAATCATGATTATCCAACAGTATCGACTTGCATGAATCTCATACTTGATATGTAGGTGCCTCATAGTGAGTAGAAGATTTTTATTGTCTTAGAGGTTAAAGGTCAATAGAGGTCAAAACACTGAAAACCTATTACTCAATAATACCGCCTTGGTTGGTTTTGTAAGTCTAACATTGTGAGAACCTTATTGATTATAATAGAGGTCAAAGGTCACTTAAGGTCGACAAATGTAACCATATAAAACTTGATATTCAGGTTAATCCAACAATATTTGTCAACCTGAAACCCTGGAAGGTGAAAGGTCAAAACATTAATAAAACCCCAGGAAGGTAGAAGTCAAACACTAAAAAATTAAGTTGGGCTAATTCAAGAATGCCAACTTGGAAGAACCTCATATACTTGGTATGCAAGACGAATTATGTTTCTAATCTCTGCCATTGTTATTATTAATACATAGTGATTGTATACCATGGGCTTTGGTCAATATTCAATTTAGTGTAGTATTCAGTACCCACAGAATATTTTAATTTTGTAGTTCATTTTGCAGTCCCTAGCTAACATTGTATGTTTGTATGAAAGGATGCCGGTCTGATCTTACGTTGACCTGCATTTTCACTTTGCTACATTTATCTTGAAGAGATCAATTCATCATAGAATACCAGCATTGTGTAGCCAAACTCATGTATGTAATTGACATGTTTCTGACAGCCAGTTACAGTTAATCCATTATATGGCTGTGTTCTTGATAGACACGTATTTCGTACTAATTACAACATTTCTCTGTCAAATTGTATTTTAGGCTGTAAATTATCACAATACACTCATTTCAATGAAAACAGTTTTCCAAATAATCTACTTTACAACATAAAAAAAAATAAAACAAATCTTCCCATGGATTATAAAAATGTTTGTATTTAGTTTTTATATACCATATAGGTCCCCTTTAGCAATTAGCTATTCTACAAGGAAAGACAGAGTGACCAGAAACATCAATTTAGTCACAACTGGAAACACTATCCATTTGAAACAAGATACAAAATATAATATGTCACGGAATACAATCTTTAAATCCTTGTTTGTGTATTATAAAGTTAACTTGTATCTCTTCATAAAGTTGATATACTTGGGATTACCTTCTATGTATTATCCAAAATAACTTTTAAATATGTTTGTTTGTTTTATGTTACAGATTATCTGTCAATGCAGCCATCTCATCATGCATCTGTTTGCATCATTTGTTCTTATTTTTGTTTACAGGTTAAATCCGAAATTATACCCCAGAATACAGAGGTGGACGGACAAGAGGAAGGCTAAGAAGATGCAGGAGACTTGTAATAATAGCAAGTCAGCTATGCAGCTAGAGCAAGGTATGTTTAAAAAATGCAACAAACAATTTCCACAAATACTCCAAAATTGAGTTATCATGTTTGTATAATAACCAGCATGGTGTATTTACATTTAATTTAATTTTCAATTGGACATACCTAAAAATTTAAAATAAACAAATTGAGGTCAAAGGTCATTTAAGGTCGACAAATGTAACCATATAAAAACTTGTATTCTGGTTAATCCAACAATATTTGTCAACTTGAAGGTGAAAGGTCAAAACACTAATGACCCTAAAACCTTAAAATAACTAAAATGTTAATAAAAGTTAAACTTATGTAATATAATTCTTCCAATAAATTTAGATAACTTATTAAAATGTTTAATTGTTGGCAATACTAGCTTGAAACACAAATTAGTCATGGATTTTACTTGCTTCCAACACCATCTGCTTATTTATTACCCTATTGTACCTAGTAATTCTCATATCATTGAAACTTGAGATATCCCATCATGCAATATAAATTTCCTTAGGAACACAGAAGACATTCAGATTCAACTACTGTATAGGAATAGGACTTAATTGTCATTAAGTCATTAATGTAGGCTACATGTATGTTGTGTCCCTCAAAGACAGCACTGTACTCAGGATACAGCAGAAGGCCAACTTGGATTTGCGTAATTGTTTCAGCTTGTAGAATATATATACTGCATGCACCTAATGTCAGTGTTGTATTCATAATCCTTGCCGTATGACGGAAAACATCTTCCAAGAAGCATTAGGGGTGATTTGTTATGTTGGAGAGACTCGGTATGAGCAGTGGATTGTCCTTTGACGTCGTTTCGTTTTATTTGTAATGTTGCTATGGTGTCTGTGTTCAGGTCTCTACCAGTCTGTGTAGATGGTGAATTAGGCCAATGAAAGGTGATTTATTACAAGCGTAGGTTGTTATATAAAGATATATATTAAGCCACTTGATTGGTGAGGCCAATGTATACCACTCAGTACTATAACAGTATATGCAATGAGACTGGACCGGGTATTGATTAAACGTATTGTGGTGCGATTCAATATATGACCGTCAGAGAAGAATAAAATGCTTTGGTTTGTAAAAAAGTCTCAATATAGATGATTAATGGAAAGTATGAGGTCTGTCCTTTTTTGGATGATGCCGGAAGATGTAAGATTGTGATTATTAAGAGCTAGATAAATACGACCGGTGTTTACATTTCTCTCCGACACATGGATATCAATCATTTAGTGTTTGCCTCAATGCGACTGGATCGACTAGTAGGTTCGTTGCACAGAATTCAGGGCAACGAATCTGCTGACAAAAGTGAGACCAAAACAAGATATATGACAGATGTGTCATTGTTAATGTAATCAAGCTGTATCATATCAGCCATGTTTATAATATGTAAAGCAAACACAGTTTGCTATTGGCCCAGTGTGAAAGGTGTGATTTATATTTTTTCACATAAGTCAGTTTTCACATCATCTAACGAGCTATCACTTTGGTTGTCCTCGGTATTGGGATCAATTCTGTTGGGTGCTTAGATGCGAAAGACCACGGCATAAAAACAAAAGCTTTAGAACATAGTATCTCAAGAAGGGAGTCAGGGATGGATGTCATACTTGGTAGGTATGATAGTCATGTGTAGCTAAGATTACTAAGACCACGGCATAAAAACAAAAGCTTTAGAACATAGTATCTCAAGAAGGGAAGCAGGGATGGATGTCATACTTGGTAGGTATGATAGTCATGTGTAGCTAAGATTACTAGTTCTATTTTTTGAACAGATCTCATGAATTAATGATTGGACTGGGCTTAACTTAAATTATTTCAAAACCAAATATCATTGTCCCTATATCACATGAATCATGTTTGTGTTATATAAATTATATTCCTGCTGAGTTTGGAGGTTTGACTTTTTTACATAGGACACTCAATCCTTAAACAATATTAAGAATTATTACTGTTTGGTTGTTGAGGGTGGCAATTTGTATTGAACATGAGGGTTGGACCAATCTGGCTTCTGATCTCATTAGGGGGGTGGACCAATTTGGTTTCCAAGATCTCTATATATTATACCAATTTCCTACACTTTCCTGAGTTTTCTTGAATTTTTTTCATTAAAACATATAAAGCTATATATTGTCAGGTTTTGATCTGAATGGGGGTGGGGTAGTTCTGTCTTACCCACAAAATGCCCTGTCACTAATATCTGTTGATGTTGAATAAAGGTACAATAATTGAAAACAGCATGCTGAAGAGAATAGCGAAGCTGCATGTGAAGCTGGTCAATATTTTCGGGTCGTTTGGCTGTGAAAATAAGATAATGAAGTTGATAAATGCCAAATCCTGCAAGCTTTTGTTTACGGTTTGAATTGATGAATTTGCCAACAGAGTGTGTTAATGCCTTGATCATGGAAATTTCTCAATATCCAAATTATTATTATTATTTTGGTAGGAGGGGGATTTGGTTATTCCATCCCCCACGTCAAAATACCCATTCCCCAGGATTGCTGCCTCTGGTGGTTTGGGTAAATTCATTTGAGGCTGAGATGTGTGGCTAATGTGCTTCTGCAAACAAAGTCTCAAGAAGGAAATAATGGATGGATTTGATTCTGGATAGTTATGATGGTCATAGGATGACATATTTTATCATAGTTTGCCCTTAACGATATCAAAAAAGGTACATACATGTTAACCAAACCAACCTTCTAACATAGATGATAAGCCTGACAATCTCAATATTTTCCAAAAATGCTGATGTTTCAAGGAATTATGGATAACTTCATATCAGAAGGATACCATCAGATGTTAAAAACTTTCTGTATTAAATTGCTGTTTTCCAGTTAAATTGCCACTTCAACATACAGTATTGTTTACAGTAAGTGTGAGTAAGTGTTTATCTCTCACATGTTGAGAAATTTGGTTTCAAATTCCTTTTGCAAGGTATTGGGTATATGTTGATGAATTTTGTGCTACATTTAAATGGAAGATGGCTTTCCAAATGATATTTAATATGTTCAACATTGTGTAGCTCATTGGCTAGTTCCAAGAATATTATATTAAGCCCATGCTCTCATTGAAATTCATTTAGACATAGATAGAAAATGTCCTTATATTCCAATATTTTGAGGGGGGTCAGATTATCCAATAAACCCAAGTGCTTTGAAGGATATTGAGAATTTTCTGTAATCAAAATATTTACTGTAATTATTATTTCAGTTAGGCCAGTGACTGGAAATAGCCAAATCTTTTTCTAGGGGCATGTTCCTCATATCCCACTAATCCCGTGGTTATGCCATGCCATGGTGTACTATAAAACATACAGTACATTCTAATAGAACTATATATTATTCTGAACACTGTGTGCACCAATAGACTTACATGTAGAACCACATAGAGATGTGTTGTCATATTTTGGCATTTACAGTGCTTACTAACTTACCTTGTTGATACATCAATATAGCATATTCCTAGCCACTAGCATTATTTCAGAAGGAAACTGATCACCATTCATTCCCCTAGAGGCCGTCACCCCCGTCACCCCGGCCATAGGGCATTCATTCTTATTCCTTCCACCATTTTGGAATCATTGTCCTATGGTCAGCTCTCTCAAAATTTCGGATTTTTACAGAATAATATACATACTTTTTGTGCTTGGAACTTTGGGGATTTGTGGGATTTTGAAGGTAATTGATTGCAGAACAATATAGTATAATATTACTCAACATTAATCTGCTAGGTGCGCATGGAATGTACAATGCTTTGTATGAAAATATGGGATGCATAGGGGATGCACGAAAATAGGGGATTGTAGTACTGTACAGTATATCCTTAGAATACGAATGCAACTGAATTTGCCCTATTATCCAGAAGTCACCTAAATTTTACCATACATAATCCCACAGGAGAGATTATAGTACATATTAGGCTTGGACGAGTGCCGAGTACTTGACTCTACTTCGGAATCGCGACTCTTGACCTGAGAGTCGAGTAAACGATTCCACACACAGTAGGATTCGACTCCATACACTGTATTTCCTCCCATTTACTTTTTATTTTAAGCTTCATATTTTACTTCCTTCTTCAAAGTAAATACATTGTTGTTATCACATCTTGCAATTTTGTTGGCATTAGGAACAATTATGTACTACTGAAGCTACTGCTTCAAAACTAACTATATTTTGATTATATTATAATTTGTTATAACGTCATAAATAAGAGTCAAGTAATGTTCGGAGTCGCGACTCCTACGGTGGCGAGTACTCGACTCCAAAAATCCCAAGCCTAGTACATATGTACCGGTGTCTATTAGAATACAACTAGGTACATGTAAGTTGTAACCAGCAGAATACCAAATCAACTAGGTTTTGCGTATATTAAAATTATTATATGTGTAAAATAATTATTAGGAACTGATTTAACAGAAACAGAAACTATTAATATTTAGAATAAATCTCTTCATTCCCAATTTCCATACTATCAAACTTTATGTTCTTAGGCTTGTATGGCTTTGTAACAATAACAATATATATTTTTGTATGTGCTACTAGGGTCAGGAAATAAATTAGGTTTCAGTTGTTTTCCTATTAATACATGTATTTTATGAATTTTAGTTCATACCATACCTGTCCCTTACTAATGAACATTTCTACCACATCAAAATCTCCCTTGGTATTCCTAAATTAACCCCCCCCCCCTTCCTCCCACGTCCATTGACGTCACCATCGGGATGCATTTTAAAGCCTCCCTCTCTTCTACCAACATACAGACAGGTATGGTTTTGTGTAAGAATTTGCTATGCATATGGCAGATTTATCCTATTTTTTTTTACGGTTATATTTCGTCACTAAAGGGCACAATGGTCAGGCCATCTCCTATGACACATACTCCCATCTCATATGCTTCGCTGGATGTTCCAACCAATGAGCTGACTTGGATCAGTCGGCTTTATCCAATTTGTAATATAGCATTTTAACAGATCCATACTACCATATAAATTCTTCATAGATGAATTTGATATCACTGGGAAATGATGTATATCAGATTACTGAACATGGTTTCCTCGCCAGTATACCAGGTTATGCTGTTCAACTCTACATTGCACTGTACAAACGGACATTCTTGGTTTTCGCTGCTGATATCACTTCTCCAGGAGGCAAATTCCTTTCATACTATAGCAGTGTCAATTTGAAAGGTTGTTTTGAAATATGAGGCACTTGCTGCTAACTAAGATAATGTTACTCCTCCTATGTAGACAGCTCTTATTATGATAATATATGCATACAAGTCAGTGTTGGCGCTAGGAATCAAAATCTGGGGGGGAATGTCCCCCCCTCAAAAAAAAATTGGGGGGGATTTTCAATTTGAGGGGGGGGAATTTTGACATTTTGGAAGGGATTCAGGATCGTGAATACCAAAATTAAGCATAAATTTAGACTTCTTTAACATAAAATGATGTTGTACTAGTTTTATGCATTAACAAATG
>JAODAF010140009.1:0-10375 GCA_027574765.1 Molpadia intermedia | reverse complement strand
GTGCCACAAGCTCTACCGACTAAGCTATCGTAACTCATCCGGTGAAAGCCATTGCAGCAAGGAACTAGAACCTGACGAGAGGCAAGGAACCTCTAAACAAATATATAATAAGAATTAGATATTCGATATAAAACCGAGTCTTTTTAAATAAACTCCGTTGGTCGGTGTTTGTCGTTAATAGTGAATGTGACAAATAGTCAAAAGTTTGTTATTAACCCGTCTTGTACTCTTCCTACAAGTCGGGAATGTATAATTATTACAACGCGGCATCTATATGCTGTTGATGACGTCAGAGCCATCGCTGAACATTTTCTGTCAGCCTAATGGAACAACCGGGCAACTATTAGTTTCGAGTTTCGCGTGAACGTGTAAAGACGTTGGTGTCTTCTTATCTTCTCAATTGACAGGCACTGTCGAGTCGGTACAAACGTAGCTGGGGCAAGGGATCTGCTGACTATGTAGCCGGGTGTGCTACTGGGTGTTAGGGGGTCAAGTTTCAATATTCACTTACAGAAATACAATTACGAAGAAATAGTAATAGGCCTATCACATCATTAACTTCCATAACAGCCTGCTATTCATGTAAAAAACACCGTTTTATAGTGAAACGAAGACGACTCCCAAATGCATAAAATTAGGACAAAGTACGATTAATGTATTCCATTTCATTCGTACTATTGTATGAAAACTATTTTATCACCTCAAACCAATTACATGCAAAACTCATCTCAATCTGTTTGACGTAATGATTGTTGAAATATTTCAAGTCACGGGTGACGGATGTACATCGTTCCTTAAGATGTCATCTTTTTCATCACTTATTTGTCAGAGTGCAAGAAGCAAATCTTTGTTTTGGGTTCTCGAGGGATCCTACCGTCAATTGATGTTCTATTGTGTGATACATGCCCTTTTGCCTCCTTCGGGATTTGCAAAACGTGATTTGAACAGTTAAACAATTACGTACAGGAAATGTTATCAATAATACACAACAGTATACCATAAAGCGGTTTCTATCATGTCAGTATTGACAAATGCATAAAACTTCCGTTCGCTATTAGTTTAGTCACGTGACTTTTTCGCGTCACCGAAAAGCTTATAACATCATTATACAATGGGTAAAAAAGAAGTTGACATATTTGTTGATTATTGACACAGTTTAAATTAGTTTCAGAGAGGAGATCACAAAAGAGATATAACAAAGTCCTCTATACGGTAACATAATATTAATAACTATTTTCTGATAATGTCAGCATATAATATGTTATACAACTTAGACATTCGAGATGTTTTGGTCACCGTGGTAGATTAAATGTCGTCTACAGGATAGTCAAAGTAATGAACAACTAGTGCTGTAATTTATTATTATTAATATAACAGTCAGTTAATATTACCTGTAAAGTGTGACAAGTTAAGTTATATACTTTCGTCTGGCATATGACAGTTAGAAATTTCTGTTAATTATAAATTTGCGATATATAATTGGATTGCTTTTCTGAATCATTGATATTGCATTGATGTTGATATATAATTTCTCTCTATCTTTCTTTTATAGTCAAGATTTTTCGGACATTCCGCCCTCGCTTTCGGCAAGCGCTATATGCCTCAGGATCTATGGGACGCACAGGACGCCGCCAACGTAGTGGGCCAGTACGACGAAATTCCTGTAAAGAAAGCGATGGGATTTACCGGTAATACTGGTATATTACTCGGCAAGAGGAACGCAGAGGACGTGGAGGAGTAACTACTATAGCTTGAACACCACCATACTAGTGCTTGAGAAACCTGGTGGCTAATCATGGAGTCGATAGCCACAATCACTTCTCTTGGTCACTTTATGAATTAGATAACAATTATGGTTTTATCAGTTTAAGCTTATTAGTCACCCAATAGCCTACGAATATGGAACTGATCGTCACGATTAGTGTCCTTTACGATATCAGTTAAAACGCCACCTTGTTTTTCGTTCAACATTTTCACCGTCGTGCAACTTACACTGAATGTTGTTGTTCATTTGAGTTTTTGTTCCGAATCAAACGTTATATTTATAGAAGTCGTGTATACAAGAAATACATTAGTATAAGAAACTGCACTCCCAAAGGAACATAAAAAGTGTGATGAATTGCCATTTCAACAGCCATAATAATTATAACTGGAAATTTGACTATAATGGATAAAAACACATCTTGTAATATAGCTGTTTATCACTTAACCGTAAAAATAAACGAGGAAATGAAACGATATAAATATAGTACGTCCACTAGCGTCCTTAAATTCAGTTATTTCCCCGCATTTGTAATTACTTTCGTCAAAACAGTAACAAAATAACAAAAAACATTCCAATTTGGTTGAGGAAACATGAATATATATATATATACGTGGCAAATTAAATAACCGAATTTATGTATTTTCACCAATTTAGCAATGTTGTTTCATTATAAAGAAAGAGCTAAGTAAAATCAATATTAAACACGAAATACATCTCTTGTCATTCCAGCAGTAAGAGAAGGGCCTAGTAGTAGGCTTAGGCAACATTTTGAGTTGAAAGTTACTGCCTTTTTGCCAGAAATTCAATGTTTTTCTTTGTTGGAAGGGGTGCGAGGGTCAGAGGTCCATTCCACCAACTCGTACGTTTATATACACAATGTACCTTGTGCATTTGGGAAATTTATATCTCCTCTCATCTCAAACCAATCTGTTATTTTAGATCACAATAATATTGCTTACCTGCATCTAACTATTCTCTGATTAGTTTCCAAAACTTTGGTTAGTTTTTTGTCCGTAGTGAATACCTAAATGTTATAAATGAAGATGCACAATATGGTACCATAAGTCATTGATAGCTAAGTACTGTACTTATGAATACTAATATATGACCATTTTTAAATATTAAAAAAATATATAGTTTCGACACCTTCTGCATTTATCGTTTGCTTTATTTTAGTTAGAAGTAAAAAAACAACGAATTGCGTATTGAAGTTATACGTCGCGTAATTATAAAGCTTTATATCTGTTATGAGGGAATTGTCCTTAGTGGCCCATAACTTTTACAAACAAGCCATATTCATAATTTAGTTTTGTATACAAATGTCGTAATATTTAGGAAAAAAACGGAAATGTTTTTTTTTGCAAACAACCGATTTATGTGTAATATAGCATTTAAAATATTTAGTAACACAATATCACATCAAAATGAATCCAGCTAGTTGATGTATACTCAAGGATGCAGATTTCTATACTATACCAACTTCACCCAGCGCTATTTTACATATGAACCAGTAATAACAGAATTTCGAACATGTCTTGGAATACTTAGTGACACTTTGTGATATACGGCTTGCAAAGAGCAGAGTAAGGTTTGAAAATAAAAATATGATTTTTTTTAAATCACTTTAATATTTTCGCAACCAATGATAAGTAGCTTTCTACAGAATGAATAATTAATTGCAAGAAACTCATATCGGTATAAATCCAATGGTTTTGTGTATCAGATACCGTGCTGAAAACATTTTATTTACAGACAGTCACTCCTTCTAAACAACAGTGAAATACTTATTTATTTATTAAATACTACGGGGACACTATTTTCTATGCAAAGCATACATAAAACTTTCATGGTTGTATTGGCACACTCCTCCAAATGCATTGCATTTCATGCAAGTTACAAACTGCCCCCAATAATCACTTTGTGACAAGAAATTTGTTTTTAGGTTACAATCAATCCTTACGAGTATAAATCGTTCTATAAGAACAGCTTCTGCTCTAAAATTTCTTATGAGTGCATGAAATCGATATTGTACTGTGGAATTGATATTCGATTATTCGGCTAAGAAGTGCTTGCTGAAAATGATTGCTTGTTCAACTCGACGGTACATTTTAGAAGTGGCGAGCACAATAGCGCGAGTGAATTCAGCCACACCTCACTGTGCTCCATTTACAGAACAAATCAAGCATTTCGACTAGATTGGTGTTGTGTTGTCCTTCGGGATTTGGAAATCATTTTGAAGAGTAATTGGCTGGGAATGCAAAACACGCGCAGTGGTGTTTACGACCACCGTGAGATGTTACGCCTAAGTATACTATATATCGGTTAATCGTATCCTGGTTAATTGTTTTTATTATATTTTTGCAAATCGACAAAGTGAGGGCTATCCGGTTCATATACCCAAATGTGGTAGTGACAGCTTCCAAATGGAACGCTCGCGTACTTTGCACAAATCATTTAAAATTTATCCACCTATCAATAGCTCAGAAAATGTAGACGTAATGCACATAATTATGTTTACTGCATCATATATTAAGTACTCAATATATCACATGATAATATATACATGACTCATATTTCTTTCATCAATTGTAGATATTTCTGTTTACTCTGATTACTGCGTTGGAGTATTTCGTAGCAAGAAACCAGTCCCTACTTGAATCGATATTATATTGTTATTGGTATTACATTGGTAGCACTAAAATAATAAACTCATAAATAACGTTTTGCAATAAACCTAATTATGGAGCAAATAATTCCCACAAGAGTTGCAACTCCTAATGAAGAACATAAATTGTGATTTGGTGCACTAAATTAAAATGAATTTCTTGTAATGAGCTCTGGGATATTATTCAATATACGCCGATAATAGCAAAGTTAATATGATAAATATCAAACTATGAAGCCATAAATCAACTTCTTATTTTAATCTGGATCGCATATTAGAGGTCAAATTAGTTAGACTATATAACCAGGGTGATATGCTTAAATTCAAGCAAGTTCTTTACAAGTATTTCTACTCAACAAATGTTAAATGTGCGAACAATCTGTTAGTTTTTTTATTTGATAGAAGAATAATAGTATTACTCAGCAAGAAACCTCACTTATTCAAAAGTAATGACAAAAGCTGTTGTCAGGAGAACACCAAATGTTAGTAAGAAATAAAGTAGTTTGTCTAAGGTTTGTGCTCTTAATGGTAACTTGCTTCAGATGATGATTAATATATGCAATCGGCTTTGAGAAAACATGGTATCGGCTTTGAGAAAACATGGATTTTAACGTAAATTAATATAAACAATGAAACAATTGATAATTGAATATTCTTAAACATCTTTTCCCTTTCCTTTGCTCTAAACCTCTTCTTTGATTTAAGATATAATCTATTCAGGAATTAACATTTCCTAACGCGCATGTAGTGCACCATAATGTATGTTAAGTGGTTTATAAGATTATTTAATAATCTATAACCATGAAATGTTAGTAGACTAAAACCAGTTTGGTTTCCTAGCCTGTTTTAACATCGCATTTGCTTTCAATATTGTGACAACTTAGATACATGTGATAAGTTATATGGATTATTTACTAATTAAAATCCCCGTCAGTATCATTAAATTCTATATTAAAGAGAAGCAAATGATGAACAATTCCCTTTAGAAGTAAAACAATATTTCTAATAAAATGTTCAGTCACATTCACAAAGTGAAACCATTGTTGTTACTCACTAATGTGTAAAACTTTGATAGTAAAGCAAATTGCCCACACCACTCCTACAAATGAAAGAAAAAAAGGTGTTGAAAAAAATATGTTGTATTTGTTCATTAGCGTCTCTTGCGTAAAAGTGAATAAGTTTCTAGGTGCTTTGTCTCCTTTTATCCTAATTTAGAACTAATAGGTCTGACCGAGCTGACTTTATTTGGCCGGTTGTCTGTACATGTAGCTTCTAATATGCGAATTTCATCCAGTTACCGAGTCGGATCACCAGACCAACTTAAGCATTTGTATAACCGACACAATATATTTGTTTCAAGTAACCTAGTATATGATCTAGGTTGCAGTTATGTTAAACATATTTAAATTAAAAAGTAATTATTTATTGCGTTAAAACAGTATGTACATTGCAGCTTAATGCTGTTAGAAGCAGAAAATAAAGCAAATTTCCTATAAGGTCGCCTTCATGGTTCTTTTATTTCGATTTCCGTTATCAGAGTAAACTATAAAGCAGTTCACTGAGGTCAGAATTGCAACCCACAATCATGCTATATTTGAATAAAATATTGCTGATTTCCAGATATATGGTGAGCTATACCAATGTTGTAAATAAGTCCTAGGAAAAAGGTATTGTTTTAAAAAATGTGATTTATTTTACCAAACTTTATGCAAAGCATAATGCATTTATTGGGCTTACTTATGCAGCGAGCCTTACTCCCGAGCACAGAGGACCAGGTTATCGTGAGTCGGAACGGTCGTGATAACGACTCGTTAAGTAAAGATTCCAAACCACCCGACTTTACGACTCGTAAAAACATGGCGGTCACTCGGTTATATTGGTATATATCAATTGCTTCTAGTTAGTGGAAACAATAAAGCAGAACCAGACAAAGGATTTGGATTAATATTTTATCAAAATGTGGTCGTTCGAGGAAAAACAGTTTTGCGTAGTACACATGTTTCCGCATTCCAGTTTCGTTCACCACTTTCACGTGCCCAATGGAACGCTAAATTAGCTAGAATAATGGTTATTAGGCTGATTAGGCGACAAAGGTGTAGCAACGTACTGTGACTTTAAGTAACCAGTATTGTAACCAATCCGAGGCTGATTTCTTAGAGTTCACGCTTACATGGCATATCAAATGGTAAATATCCACAAATCTATGTCTCGTAAAATGCCATGAGTTATTTTCGGTTTCTCTATGTAACTTTTATACAATTAGTAGTTACACTACACTTAGCATATGCTACAATTCTAATTTACAAAATGTGACTATACGACTTGGGATTTAACCCCCTAAGGATTGGGAGAGAAAAGTTTCTTGAAATAGAAAACGTATTTGGGACAGGAAATTGTGATCAAGTAGGTTATAAAAATCCTATCTAACGTAAAACCAGAGGCAACATACGGTTATTAGTTAATGAGTTTTAACCAATTATTACTGTTGCAATCCGGCAGTAGACATCAATGCGCCAAGAACTCCAGATGAACAGTGTAACACCAAGTCACTAATAGGGTATCGTCTGTAGGGCATACGTAAACGAACATCGCAACTGCTTCAAATTGGATTCCCTTGAAACCACTGATTGACTACCCAAAGACTAAAGAGACAACGATTTGTGCAACGACTGTTATATATGCAACCAAAATGTCATCAATGTTTTATACATTTATGTCCATTTATTAGAATAACCTTTTGATGGAAATGAAATTTGAAAAACAGGTATAAGAGCAAAAGGAACACAAAAAGTTTAAGCTAAGAGAGCAGCTTTGTATAAATCTCTTCAAATGGGAAATAAATGAAAAGGATACTCATTTCATTAAAAGTTACCATAAAATACTGTCATTCGTTACTTAAAACTAATATCAAAATTAAGATAAAAGAGTGAGAAAACTTTTTTTAAATAAACAAGAAATAATATAGTAAGGCAGAAATGGATGACTGACAGTATTGGCGCCAGATTTTTAGGTCCAGCAAACATATAATAGATTTGATTTTATATTTTAGTTGATGAAACACAAACGTTAAACAGCAAATAGTGAGGAACCAGATTTCTGGTGGTGTCGTCAACGCATCCTCCACTAGCGTCGCATTGCTGTTGTGATTTATAAGTTACAATGCCACTGGTTTTCTTTACACAGGTAGATCAACACCAGTTCAAACATTAGAAATCCAACATTTGTTGTCTTATAGAGTACCAACACGTTTTGTATCAGTTACCAGCGATACCATGGCTGCCTGGAGTTGTATTGTAATGAGAGGGAGCAGTCATCCAGGGTATAATCGTCATCGTCACTGCAAGTATAGCAACTATACAAAAAACTATATAAAATGTTTAATCACAGACAGGATATCTTCTTTATCAGATACAATGGATTATATAGATCTGTTCATTTTTCCATTCATAGATTTAAGGAATAGTTTGTGTTCCTTTCCCCCAATTTATTGATGAGAAAAATATCATTTAAAAGTGAATTATTAAATTTTCAGTAACCTAGGAGAGCAAAAAATATTCTGACTGGGTGTGAGGTATGTCTGGGGAGTGGGGACTCAAGACTGCAATGAATTCCAGAAATTAATTGTCCTTCTCTCTCTCAAATGTCAACCATGTAATCGGTGGCAATATAGATCAAGACATTTTCACTTCTCCGTACTTGTTAACTTGTTCTGGGATTGTCCATCCCGTTTGATCTAGCTCTGGATTAAACAATTAAGACCTCTACTGTACATTAATTATGGTATCTCCCTGAAATGTACGTAACATATATTTTTAAGGATTATTAATACTCGATATTGTAAATAAATGTGAATATAAATATTTAACATTAACATTTAACTCATTATAGCTCTACGTAAAACATTTTTTTTTGTATGCAACACTTTGTATCAGCATAACAGATGTGTTTCTTTAAGGAAGGTTATTTACCTTTATAGAAATACGTAAATTGTATCCTATTATTTGCTAGCCTCAAACCTCTTCATTTAAACCCGTTTAAATTTGAATCTATATAATTTAATAGGAGGTAATCATCGAAGCATTGTCGACGGTGAACCGTCCACCAATTGAAACAATATAAAGTAACAAACAAAGGGAACATGATGATGACTGTTATCTCAAAGCCATTACCAAGTTGAAGTTGAATTTTGAGAAGATCTTTGAAAAAGAAACAATACTATTGCTCCAAGATAGCTATAAATACCAAAAGTGTTACCTGGAATATTGTGACGATGACCAAGGTTAGTCACTATGTGAGCAGTATAATTTAACAGATTACAGCATAATGTTACAATTATTGATGATTCCAGCAGCCTCCAAAAAACTTCATGTAGTTCTGTAGTGGAGCATCTACATTTTTGGACCAATTCCTTTCTTTCAAGCAATCTATCGTAGTTAAGTCGTTAACTATCGAGGAGTTCTTTGGTGGAATGCTTAGCATTTTTATTATCGAGAGGTTTACCCGATCATATCGTCTCTCTATTTCTGACAATCTGTTGAGTTCAGTTTTTGTGATGTTGTAAATTTTATATTATTCTTTCTTTTAAATTTTAGTTTTACATTAGCTCTTCATTTTATTTTGCAAAATTGCTCACATTTGCTTCTTCCGTGCAGCTATTTCAAGAACAAAAAAGCCGATTTGTGCAAAGACAGTATGGTGTTCTCCACAACATATGATACTTGTTATATAGCTAGATTCTTAATTGACAATTAATACACATCCGGAATATATATTCCAATTCAAGTATACTTCCCCTTTAATAAGTTTGGTTGGTTTATTATTAGAGATATCGCTTTCTTTGGGAATAATCAAAACCATTTAATGCCATTTGAGCAGTATTTGTTTGAAATGATAGCAATAAACGGTCAAGGGATATTTCCTTTGCTTACGACACCATACTGTTCAAAACATATTAAAAACACCATCGTACGCTTTTGCATGATGTGAAGACTACTTGGTCTGCTTTATTTTAAATAAATTTCGAAACTTTTGTTTAGACGGTAACAATTAAGGAATTAGAACATGGGAAAGGCTGTACTACACTAAGATTGTGAAAACCTAAGACACACAATCTATACTCACTTCCAATATCAGCCGATATTCGTTGTAACCCGGTTAACGTTCATTTCTTCTTTGGGTACAAATATATCGTTTTCTATGCATAAACTTCAAAGTTAGGTTATTTTATTTTATTACCAAATTCTCAGATGAAATCATGATTGAATACACAGGAGAATATCCGCCAGGAGTACTTTATATTAAAATGTTGATGAGAGGGGAATTGTACTTAATTTTATTACCAAAACATCTGAGATGATTATACTATATCAGTTGTCATTTTAAAAGTCAATCTCCGCCCACTAGAAACCAAGGAATAATGTATGTTCTATAAATAACTGTCTATACTAAACAGCCTATTTCAATATGCATGCATTTATATTTGAAATGATATCCTGTGTCGGATCCATGCTTTTTGAATGTGGTGGCTGTTACGTTACTTATTTGGATTCTTGATTACCAAAGAGACCTGGACTTGGACAAGGATGTTAAAACATGATGAAAGAAGAAAGGCGATTGACGTATTAACAAGAGGGCGATACACGGAGTTGCAGATCTTATTACTATCATCAGCTAGTACAACCAGATAGTATCAACCCTTTGGCTCAAAAATAACTATAGAATGCCGATCAAAATATGCATATATATGTCCATATATGAATGTTAGTCAATCATGTATGTGCCTTCCTAATGATATAAACGTAAGCATGTCAGGAAATAGGTGTATGTAATCATATTGATCTGTTGACCTACTGTGCCAATGCAGTATTGATGATCTACCATTAATGTGTGGACTGTCACCTATTTTTGCTGCTGAAATAAGTTGGCTGACATATGTTTCCATGTGC